>JAPDVR010000009.1:49077455-49099955 GCA_026230005.1 Gila orcuttii | reverse complement strand
TCTGATAACTTTGAAGTTTCTTGGTGAAGAGGAGGAGGCATGAAAGATTTAACCACAAAACCCGCCTGCAGACATGAGAGTCTGCACTTATTGTCAAAAACGTCTTTGCTGTAAAAGCATTCGGATCTCTGAATATTAATAAAATCTGACATTTTACTTCAAATTCTCCCCAGACGAATAAATCAACAGCCGTTTTTACACTGTATTTTTACTGTATTGAGATTCTCTGCTGAAATCCCTTGCTTTAGCATCGGTTCTGTCTGGTAATTCATTACAGGGGTTTGTACTGTATTTATGAACGGGCAGTGATGAGATGTCTGAGAGGAATCTATCGAGTGATTTAATTTGAGCTTAAAGCAATTACGGCCATCTGCCAACAGACCTGAGGTGAAGCACAGATTTATTGGCCTGAAAACTGTGAATTCAGCAGCGTGTTGCACATCACTCCACCTGGGGAGTCGCTTCTGCCTTTTTTGCCAACACAGAGACGGAGACTCACCAAACACAGAGAAACGTCTCATGATTCTGTACTCTTCTGCATATAGTGTACACTTCACTACATTCACTAGTGCACAACTCTTTCTTCTGCTGGAGTCTGTAGTGTTTGAACTGATGCGGATGTTCTATATGCATGAAAACTTGGATGACCTTCTACATTTGCATTAATGTGCAGGATATATCACAGTAAACTGCATGAGATATATCCCACAATGCAATGCACTCAACATGACCTACCATTTCTGGTATGATGAATGATATCAGTCGTGATTTTTAACTTCTCTTTTTTTTCAGATGTTCAGATATTTTTGCTGAATAATCAGACTTGAAATGCTAAACAATTTTATTCCCTAGACCAGGGTTTCTCAAACTATGACTCACGAGGTGATGAAAAGCTAATAATTAATGTAATTAAATGTAAAATTAATATATATATATATATATATATATATATATATATATATATATATATATATATATATATATATATATATACATGGCTGCTGAAAATTCAGCTTTGGTCAAAGGAATAATTACATTTTAAAATATATTAAAATAGAGCACAGTTCTGTGGAGAAAAGCACATACTTCCGGGTCTCTTGTATGTTACAGTGGACAAAAGTTTGATACATTTTGATTGGATCTTGGTGAACTAACACAAACAAACTGTCCTACGGCATCAGGTGAAGATGCTCGGACAACAGCCAGACACTTCTTAAAGGGCAAAAAGAAGACCTCTATTACCAAGCCTGGGAAGGACATGTCTTCTCATTGGTTCACATGCAATTTCTGCCCTTCACCCATCTAGAAAATAATCCTTAAGGGTTTGACCTTTGACCGCAATAAAAAAATAATCAGGACCTCCAGATGAAGCAGCTGTGGGTGAAACAAAGCGAGATCACAATGATCCATCCAAATCCATTCATAATTATGATTGGACACCTTAAAGTCCGCCTGTAGTCACTCATTTTATCCCTTAAAAATCATCTTTGATCACCAAAATGACATATTTAATATGATGACAGATTTATTCTTGAAAAAAAAAACTTGAATGTAACTCGACACCCTTCCCTCATTTAGTATACGCAGTTCTATGAATATGCAAATAAGCCCCGCCTCCACTCACTCAGCTCAGAGATCCACTCGTTGACGATCACACGTTGATCTGATTGGTTACAAGGTAGTTTGTGACGTCCAAAATGATGTTTTATTAACAAGGTTGGGGAGGAACACGTTCTAATGATCAAAAAATCAAGTCATTCCAACCAGCTGTCAGCAATCAGTAATCAACAGGTCCACTCAATCAACATGAGTAAGGCCTATAAATATACGCAGTTGACTCACCCATATTCCTCGACAGTTTTCAGCATCCCTCCACCACCCCATCTCCTCACACTCGCCTGGTTATCTTCCCAACCAGAGATACAGGGGGAGTACTCTGGGTCCGGGTATTTTCTCCTTAAAACTGCAGTGATCCGGGTCCAGACCCGGACCCGGATCACTGCAGTTTTAAGGAGAAAATACTCAGCAATGCTGTCGACTTATGAATTTACACATGGTTTGTCTTAAAGCTTATTAAAAACACCACATAGACATATAAACAACATTAAAAGCTGGATTTTCACCACAGGGGGACTTTAAAACTTCTTGTTTAAAACTATGTGTAGTGCAACATTTTCAAATTCAGCTGTTAATATACAAATTAATGAATGCATACCAGTTCAATCTTTTTCCATCATGTTTGGAATGTGTTTAGAATATTGCCAAAGATATTCTGGTGGTGGTTTGGAAAGTGAGAAATGCATCAGTAAAACTTGAAAAGACACTTTAAAGACTTTTAACTGTTTGCTTTATGCTTTATGCAAAAGAAGGGTGGGCCACACTGTGTGTGCCAGCAGCCAATCACAGCTGGAATGGAGACAGAAGAAAATGGAGAAGCACATCTCCTCCTCATCGGAAAGGGATAAAGGTACACTTGTAACAGACACTCCTTGTTCTGAGTCCCGGCCTACAACGGTGAGACTGTAACAGATCAACCATGATATGCATAGACTGTAAAAAAATATGGACGTAATGTCCGTGACATCACCCGTAGGTTTCTGAAGAGCATTTTTGAAGCCCGAAGCCCGTCGCCATCTTGGCAGCGTCACTCCCCGATAAACGAAAATGGGCAAAGAGGCGGATAACACTAACTGCACTGACGTGACACTAACAGACAGCAGACAAACAGCTAGTAGTGAAGCAGCGGCAGTCCACCTGTCACTCAAGTGGCCACGCCCTTAATTATGCAGAACTTTAAGGATTAATATCATTTAAACGGATGAGTTGAAAAAATGCACCCCCCTCACAGTCGTTATAAAGGGGAAAATTAGCTTTATAGACCAAAATCCCTTTTTGCACCAGGCTTTAAACACATTTTGTTCTGCTGTAAAGTTGGTCATTTTAACATGACGGTCTATGGGATTGACTCACTTCTGCAGCCTGCCTCTAGTGGCCATTCGATGCACTGCGGTTTAAGTCACTTCTCTATTGGTTTCAGGAGAGAGACTGGAAGGATGCCGCTTTATTCTGAGCCTGCGGCCCGTTACAGGGAAGGCAACAACAGATACAAGCTCTGAGTCTCCTGTTTGTCCAGTGAGACATTAACAGATACACCAATGTTCCCGGGAAGGCAGAAAAAGATACATTCAAGTTCTGAGTCTCCCGTCCGGTGAGACATTGCCAGAGACACCGTTCTGACCCAGAGAGACAACAACAGATTCCATGATCTGAGTCTTCATCTTGTGAAGCAACAACAGATTCGACCACTGTCTGAGCCTCCAGTCTGTGAGGAAAGAGCGTCTTCGTCCTGCGAGACGATAAGAGATGCAGCACGTCCCGAGTCTCCATGCCAGAGAGACAAAAGCGGATCGAGCGAGTCTCTGGCCCAGAGAGACACACTGTTATGAACCCGAGTCATTTGTTCCATCATGTCCTGTGTATATTGTCTCTGTGTATGTGCATGCTTGTGTTACAGGTGGACGGTCTCTTGATAATGTGTTGGAGCCTTTGATTGGTTCTCCTCCACACCTGATTCAGATATAACGCCGCACCAAACACTCAACCTCGGCTATTATCATGCCATATTGAGATTGATTGTTGACTGCTTCTGCTATTACTTATTGTCGTCGTTTTGTCTAGCCTAGAGTTTCGTACCAGAGAGATTGTGAGTGATTGTTTGAGATTTTGATTGTGATTTTGGACCTGTGATTATTCTTGTTAACTTGACCCACGCCTGATTGACAACGATTTTGGATTCTGATTTTGCATTTGTTTGCTACGAACTTGTATATATCTTCTGTAAATATTCTTGTGTTTTTGTCAAAGGTGGGGGGTTTGACGCCACTTTATTTTATATATCTATCTTTTCACATTGGTTTTGGTTTAGGGAGGTATAAGTTTAAATTGTATTTTGTTTTCTTTATTTTTGTGTTAGGAATTGTAGAGGTACAAAAAAAAAAAGATTGTTTTGGCTTGTTATTTTGGCCTTGTCTGCCTCTAAACCAGGGGTGTAACGGTACACAAAAATCACGGTTTGGTACGTACCTCGGTTTTAAAGTCACGGTTCGGTACGTTTTCGATACAGCAAAAAGAAAGAAATGCCAGAGAAATTTCCTATTTGTTAAAAGAAAAAATATTTTTTTAAATAAGTGTGAGTTTTCCTACATACTTTCAGGTTTATAAATGGGGGTCATCTTTGAAGGATGAACAAATATTGTTTTGGTCATCACATTAAAAATTACATTTAAATATATATTTATTTATATAATATTTGAGTTTTGAAGTGCTGAAAAAAGATGTGTGAAGTACTTGAAAGCATTTCACTATTCCAGCCAAACTGGTTACAGTTAGTGTTACTATATTAAATCCATGGTGAATGTTGCTGGACTGTGGACGTAAAGTATTACTAGTTCATTCACGGCACAATGTTTCTCCTGGTTTCCACGTCAGCGCTGTGTGATCTAATAGAGATCTACAGTTAATAACGGAGAAATGTGAAAATGCTTCTCACTAGATCTCGCAGCGATGTTATTACTTCAGTGGCGAATTCAAATGTTTTCTTTACTGGATCTCTTAGCGCTGTGTAGTAACAGTGTCGCTTGATCGAGATCGGCTCGCGCTGCACAGATGTTGCTGGTCCGAACTAATAAACGATCCGTGAAGCACATGAGTAGGGCAGTTTCGTTCCGCTTTCATTACGCTTGCCATTTGATGTTGCGCAACATTGTGGTGGTCGCGCCAGCGCGGATTTTGTCGGCAGGAAAAATAGTCCAAGGAATCGTTCGGTTTGTATGCGTACCGAACCGGAAGCCTCGAACCGAAACGGTTCAATACGAATACATGTACCGTTACACCCCTACTCTAAACCCTTTTCAAAATAAAACGGTAACACTTTACAATAAGGTTCATTAGTTAACATTAGTTAACTACATTAGTTAACATGAACTAAGAATGAACAATACTTTTTCAGCATTTATTAATCTTAGTTGATATTAATTTCATAATTTACTAATACGTTATTAAAATCAAAGGTTGTATTTGTTAACATTAGTTAATGCGTTGTGATCTAACATGAACAAACTGTATTTTTATTAACTAACATTAACAAAGATTTATATATACTGTAACAAATGTATTGCTCATTAGTTCATGTTAGTTAATACATTAACTAATGTTAACTAATAAAGCTTATTGTAAAGTGTTACCAATAAAACGAATTTTTTTGGCATCTCTCTGGTAGTGAGACTCTTTCTTGCTCTTTCGTAACACACAGAGCCATTTGCAAAAAGTTGAAGCTCAGGAGAACAAACCATCACTTCAAGGTTCCAGATTGTTAAGGACATCAGACTCAAATTGTAGGTTTATAACATCACAACATTTATTTCCATCAAGAGGTGCATCACTTTTTGGTCACGATCTTGTATTGTCAATGCAAGAGTCCAGCACTCTGTAAAGTCTCCTCCAGCACATCCCATAGACTTTCACTGAATTTAGGATCTGGACTCAGAGGAGGCGATGCATGTGTGAAAATGATTCTTCAAGCTCCTCACAACCTTCTTTCACAATTTGAGCTTGATGAATCTTGATGTTGTCCTCCATGAATATGACCATGATGTGTCTTCCTACATAAGAAATAAAAACCTACACACTCCATTAATTGGGTTAGAAGAACTGTTGCCAAACATATAACATGCTAGAAACATAATAATCACTGCAATAATGATCCAATCATAGACTCTTAAGCATTTGCCTATTTAAATCCAAATAGCAACTTTTTTGGCCGTGCAGTGTATGATATTTTTTGCATGCCAAACTGACATCAGAAAACCATGTTGAAAAAAAAGGGTCAAATGGGGTTCAGCAAAAAAAGTTTGGGAATCATGCACTCACTCACACGCAGTGTGATAAGGACATGTTGAACTTTTATCATGGAATAATGGGAGTTAAGCTCGTTTCGTTCTCTATTCTCAAAATCAGATCAGACATGTACTTTACACACTAATACACACACTAACAAACTGTTTTCCCATCTGCCAACATCACAGAAAATGTTAACCACCGTGAGTCCTGATGCAACACACACCGCAGGTTCTGAGAGACACACACATCTTCAGTAATGCGACACACATTAGTTATGCAGTGTCCTTTCCGCCCACTGGTTTACGCTCAGATAGACAGCACACACACACACACACACACACACACACACTCACACACTCACACACTCTTACTGGAGGGCCTGATGTCCACATCCCACTCCAGCAAACAGGCTGAACAACAAGCGTGTCACGCACATATTCATCCGGCAGAAGAGACGGAGAGAGATGCGGATGAGTTTGGACAGACTGTGAGTGTATAAATGTGCAACACTTCATCGGTCAGTGAGCAGTGAAACACAGCAGCATCGCTTTACTTTCACTTTACCGGGTTTATGTGTTCATACTGTGTGGAAAGAAACTGCAGACTTTATGCACAGACTCTCTCTCAGGAGTTTTATTTCAGAGCAATGAGCCACTTGAAGAGGTATGATTTGTTTTATTTTATTTGCATTTTTTTTTTTTACCACGGTAAACTGCCTACGGTTTACCTAGGGTAAAGTCATTCAAAAAGCTTGTTTCTTTTATAAAAGGATCACCGATAAGTTAAAGTAAAAGTTGTGAAAAATATATTAAGACTTATTTTTATGTTTTCAGATTATATTTTCAATTATGTTCTTTTTCTTGTTTATTTTTAAATGCATGGATTTAAAGATGTATATATCTTTAAAAGGCATAACTGCTTTAAATAGCCTACTTTAAAAATGTAGAAAAAATAAAAATATTTTTAATATAATATAATTATATATTACATTTATATGTACTATTTATATATTTAGAGATCATATATCTATATATTTCTTACCCCATTGGCATTTTTTTTGTCAAATTATTTTAATCATATTTAATTGTTCACACCAAGAACGATTAGATGACTATAGCGATATCGTCTATAATAGACGTTCTGATTATTCTAAGTACGATGTAGTTTTATGTCTGTCACTTTAAATATGCTCAAGCTCTTTAAAGCAGGATGGATTCTGATTGGGTGTCATTGTCATCAGCGGGGGAAAAAATGTTCTGAAAGTGATTCTAACAATATTGTTTCTGTGGAAGCTTGTTTCCACCTCGGAATAAAAAAAATAAAAGATAATTGTGACTTTATCTCATAATTCTGACTTTTTCCACAAATATGAGTTTTAATGTCAGACTTTTTTCCCTCACAATTGGAAGTCGACTTTTTCTTGGAATTCTGACTTTTTTCTTGCAATTTTGAGTTTATATATCGATATTTTTCTCAGAATTGCACGATTTAAACTCACAATTGCCAGTTATGAAGTCCTAATTCTGAGGAAAAATAGACTGTTTTTTTTTTTTATCTGAATTGTGACTTTATATCACGCAATTGCGAGAAAAAAAAGGTCAGAATTGTGAGATAAAAAGTCGCAATTACCTATATTTTTTTATTCAGTGGCGGAAACAAGCTTCCATTCGTTACTCTGTTGTTATCGTTATAGTGGACTCTGCTATTCTTTTATAAATAGAATGATTATTATAGTTATCACACTGTAAAAAATAAACCGTAATTTTTACGGTAAAAAAACGGCAGCTGTGGTTGCCAGAACTTTACCGTCAAAAATACGGTAGCAACGTTATTGGTTTTACGGGATTGCTCCCACTGTACTGTATATTTTACGGTTTAGAACTGTCTAATTAACATATTTATGTTGCTATAAAAACAGTTTATACCTGTCATATTTACGGTTTATGACCATCTTTTTTACAGCTGAGAACCGTCTTATTTAAAGGTTTACATTGTAATATTTACGGTTCATGACCATCTTTTTTACAGCTCAGAACTGTCTTATTTAAAGGTTTACATTGTAATATTTACAGTTCATGACCATCTTTTTTACAGCTCAGAACTGTCTTATTTAAAGGTTTACATTGTAATATTTACGGTTTATGACCATCTTTTTTACAGCTCAGAACCGTCTTAGTTAAAGGTTTACATTGTAATATTTACGGTTCATTACCATCTTTTTTACAGCTCAGAACTGTCTTATTTAAAGGTTTACATTGTAATATTTACGGTTTATGACCATCTTTTTTACAGCTCAGAACTGTCTTATTTAAAGGTTTACATTGTAATATTTACGGTTCATTGCCATCTTTTTTACAGCTCAGAACTGTTTAATTTAGAAGTTTGTGTTGTAAGTTACGGTTACAACCTTTAATTATTTCACAAAGCAGACAGGAAACTATTTAAACTACGGAAAAATATTAAAGCCCAGTTTCACAAACAAGGCTTAAGACTAAAATGAAGATTTGAGCTGTCTTAATGAAAATAAACTGCCCTGATACATCTTAATGTTATTGTCATTATTTTGTCTCAAGATGCTCACCAGTAATGTTTTTATCTATGGCATTTTAATAAATGCAAATTAAATATCTTAATTTAACTAAGGCATAGTCCTAGCTTAAGCTAAGCCTTGTCTGTGAAACCGAGCCTTAATATGTAAATGCTGTTGAACTGTTTATTATAAATAAATTGAATATAAGTGAATTCATTCAGCAATTCTTTCGAAAGCATTATTTTAATCACACTAGCTGGGAGCTAGAAGAAATAGAAGTTACATTGCTAAACATTCAGATTTTACCCGTAAGAAACTATTAAGAGTACTTTTATACTAATTGATGAATATACAAACCTAAATCAAATCACAAAACCCATCAAAATCTATTGAAGACTTAAAGATCAGTGTGGTCCCAAGTATTTTTTAATAAAGACTGTCAGGCATTTAAAACAACATAACAGTTTTTTAGGTTCTTGTCATGTCTTCTTAACAGAAGTATAAAATGGCTTAAGATCAGTCTTAGGATCACTCAGTCAAGACTACTCATTTAAAACTCAGTTTAAAACATTTCTGCTACATAACTGCCACTTTAAACTGAGCTTGGGAAGATAGGTAAAGGTTAAGTTAAACATTTACAATAACCACTAAAGCAGAACAAGGCACAACAAGTGCATAGTATACATTTCAATGTTAATGGACAATTCCGGCGCAAAATGAACCTAGGGTGTAATATCACATTGGTACCGAGTCGACCGTTCTCTGGGATTAGTTTTCATGATAATCGAATGTAAAGAGTTTTATCTCTAAAAACTGTTTAGCTTATAACGCTAGTATATGGGGCATCGTGTAAGCACAAATAAATCGCTAGTTAATACCACTAACAAGACTCAAAATAGCCCCACACTAACACTGTAGCAGAATGAGGGTCCCTACATGCAAACCCAAGCATTGAGAACTTTGTAAGTGTACAGACAGTTTAATAAAAATATATTTTATAAAGAGGGCAGGAGCCATCTTTGGAAAACAGTCTCAATCAGTCGAACCGCTCACTTAGCACGGCGTTCGTGGTTCGACTGTTTTCCAAAGATGGCTCCTGCCTTCTTTATAAAATATATTTTTATTAAACTGTCTGTACACTTACAAAGTTCTCAATGCTTGGGTTTGCATGTAGGGACCCTCATTCTGCTACAGTGTTAGTGTGGGGCTATTTTGAGTCTTGTTAGTGGTATTAACTAGCGATTTATTTGTGCTTACACGATGCCCCATATACTAGCGTTATAAGCTAAACAGTTTTTAGAGATAAAACTCTTTACATTCGATTATCATGAAAACAAATCCCAGAGAACGGTCAAATCGGTACCAATGTGATATTACACCCCTAGGTTCATTTTGCGCCGGAATTGTCCTTTAATAGTTTAAACTTGGAAACCATTTGCAGGCCACCTTTACAAAGTCTCTCGCCACTCATGATCAGAAAGTTCAGAGATTAAGGTGAAGACTCTTGGGTTCACTGGGACTCGCTTTTTGTTCTTCTTTTCCGCAACCTTTGTGCCCTTTTCGGGATTGATGACGAAAAAACACCTTGAAAAGAAAACAACATTGAAAATCTGAAAATGAAGCCACATGTAAAGTGAACCTCCCCTCTTAGGTGTCTTTACATACCTTTGCAAAAATTCAAGCACTGACGCCAGTTCAGATGGGTAGTGAATGTTGAAATAGTAATAACTGCCAAACATTAGGCAGACAGCGGTGATGAATGTAGTGATGTCATCATTTGCAATCTGGCGGTCCACACTGAGCATGAATTGAACAGCAGCATAGCAGGAGGGTCCTGTGGATACATTTCAATGAAATGAAGTTATGTACATGTAGCAGGGTAATTGTGTTTTATGATTATCATACAAATTGCAGTTTATCTAGTACTGCCCTCCTAAACTATTTCACATAGTAGATTTTTACACATTCTACAACAGATTACTAACTCAATTTACTAAAATAACCTAGTTCAAATGTTTAGATACCCCAAATGGTTAATAGTTAAGGACAATTATAAGGACATTCAAAACTATTACCATTCTCAAATGTCCACATTATTTTAAGGCAAAATATGCAGAACATTTCAAAATGCTTGAATTTTGTGTGAATTTTCAGAAATTTTGTCTCAGAATAAACGAGACACTTGTGAACAATAATCACAAAACACAGAAATGATCATACATATTAAGCATCTAGGGTATCTAAACTTTTAAACTGGATTATTTTTGTAAACCGAGTTATTAGTCTGTGTTGTAGAATATATGTAAAAACCTCTATTATGTAGTGCAGTTTGATCTGGGCAGTACTAATTAAAAACATACACTGCAAGTAGTATGTAAAATATATCAACTCAACTTTATAGATAAACATTTAAGCATTCAAGCTTTGAGGGTGCTACTGTATATGAAGAAAATTTTAACTTACCACACACAATAATGCAAGGCGTCACAGGCAGATTTTCCAACTCAACATCCTTTGCAAGGCTTGTCTCTTCTACATAATGAAGGAGGAGCTCCTCTTTCTCATCAAAATAGGAGAGAAGTAGAAGAATCATGTCTTTTACATCCTCTGAGCAACCATTTGTCTGTCCTCTCAAAACTTGAAGTTTTGTGACAGTCTGTAAGACACGCTTGTTCTTGGTTGCACAAACATTCTTCATGAAGTTCAACAGCCTGCTTCCTTTTCGGTCGATGCTGTTCAGGAAGGTCTCTTTAAGTGGTATCCCTGTGAGATCTTTAAAGTGCACTTCCATTCCACTTTCCTGAAACAAAAATGGCCACTCCTCAGTGAGGGTTTTCATGTCTGTTCCTTTGTTGATATCTTTTCGTTGACTGTAGTATGTAGATTTCATGAGGACCTTCACTTCCTCTTCATTCCAGTCAGTTGTTTGTGACAGACTCCTCATCTTCTCTTTTTTCAACTGCAGACTCTCAGCAGTTTCACTGAGGGGCATAAATCTAACTTCCCAATTGGTGCAGCCATATGTATCTTGGACTGTAGCCCTTTTTTCAGGTGGGACTTCCTCAGTGTCACATTCCTCTGTATCATGAATGCGCTTCTTTATTTTTGGTGTGCTGGTCCGTCTTGCATTTTCAACCCTGGCTTGAAATTGTTTGACCAAAGAGTAGTATCCAGGACCAATCACACTCTCTTCAATCACATCTTGCAAAGACTTAGGATATTTGGCAACCATCCTTTTGGCGACCTCCGTTAAATTCTTCCTACTTGGACAAGCACAGACTTTCATCATTTCCGCAACAACAATCCTCACCATTTCCCTACGCAACCGAGGACTTGGCCTTTTCTGTCTCTCAAGTGCCTGCATTAATTCCTCAGGAAACTTATTCCATGGGACTTCAAAGCTGTCAACCCAGTTCACACTAGAAGAGGAGGTGCTGGGAGATGAGTATGAAGAACTCTGGGACAGAAAAGATCCTGGAGATGAACAGACTGGTTGCTTTGGGGTTTCAGAAATTTCTGCTGTAAAAAAGTCATAAGTACGTACTTAGTTAGACCAGGAATAGTTCAACCAAAATAAAAAACATAACCATTTATTGCCCTGTTGTTATTCCAAACCAGGTGTTCATTTAGAATGACAAGATATTAAGTAAATTACAAACTTTTTGTTTTTACAGTTGAACAGTTACTTTAACTGTAATTTTTTTTGCCTCACTGTTAAAATAAACAGTAAATACATTGTATTAAATAGAACAAATAACAAAAAGTAATAAAGTTATTGCTACTTTTAATAACAAAAGTAATAAATATGTCTGACCATTAAAAGGATAGTTCACCCAGAAATTAAAATTCTGTCATCCTTTACTCACCCTAAGATTGTTCCAAATGTATTGTTCCATACATTTCTTTGTTCTGCTAAACAAAAAGGAAGATATTTGGAAGAATGTCAGTAACCAAACATATATCGTCCCCCATTGACTCTAACAGTATTTTTTCCTCCTAGGGCAGTAAATGGGGGACGATATCTGCTTGGTTACTGACATTCTTCTAAATATCTTCCTTTGTGTTTAGCAGAACAAAGAAATGTATACACATTTGGAAAAATCTGAGAGTGAGTAAATAAGATAATTTTCATTTTGAAATTAAACTTTTTGTAACGGAAACAAAAACATGGACTTACTGGTCTCCTTTAGAACAGAAATAAATTTCCTGGCTTGAATGGGCCTCAGTACAGCTGCCAGATCTGATTCCTTGAGAAATCTGAAATCTTCTGGGGTCTCCACTCCAAGTGACTTTATGGTCTCCTCAAGAGATTTTTTAGTTGCGATTGGGAGGTCAGGTAATACAGCATCAATGGCATTGCTGATGTTTGAAATGTTTAGCTCTGAATCACCCATTTCTGAAAAAATAATAATTTAATAATTATTAAAATAATAATATTAATAATAATAATAATTCACGTAAATAAACCCAAAATTGAGAAAATACAGATCAACAATTATGTTCAGTGTGACATCACACTGTGCTTTAATGGAATTACCCTTTTTTCATTCATCATATAGGATGTTAAAGGATAGAAATCTGCCAGGTCATTGATTTTCACACAATGCATTATTTCAGTCTGATTTTTCAATTCATGCAAATGGTATGCAGGAATTAACTCTGCTACATACATTCTCAGCAGAAAATGAACAACTTGATCTTTTATGAGAATAAGTGCAAGTTCTCCAAACTCTATTGAGTCCATATTATTTGTCACAAGGAACTGGCCTTTTTTGTATAACGTAGCCCTGTACATTACTTCTGCTGAGACTTTGGTATTGTTCTCTGTAAATTCAAACTGCCTCAATGCATCTTTAACAGAATCACTATACAGCTCTGGGTAAAATGGAGTGCTGTTTTTTACCCTCAAAGTTAGATCACACATTGACCCTTCTGACAGATAGGCCTGGTACATTTGATGTCTTTCAGAGAGAGTGAAGCACAGGTTTTTGAAATTCTTTAAGTTCCTAGCACATCTTTTAAAGTAACTGTGCTTACTCTCAAAGCGCATCGTCCACAATCTGATCAAAGGACCAAACTTTAAAATCAGTGCAGGGTAGTGTCGCAAGTAGTGATGCTTAGGCTTTAGTCTATGTCCTGGAAAAAGAGAGAATCTAGAAGCAAGATATTCTTGGATAAGAACGTCAAGGTATGCGACCTCTGGCAATGAAATTTTCTGTGCACAAACCATCTCCACAATGTCTTTTAGCTGAAGGGTCAACTGCCAAACATCATCCATGGGCTCTTTCACCTTGTCACACATGATCACAGGAAGAAGTCTAAGAAAATTCCAGTTCTGAATAGCATGACCAGAAAGCTTTAAACCATTGTAGTTCACTGCACATGGCTTACTCAATGCATCAGAGGCACTGTATTTAAATTGCTTAATGCGTCTATTCAGAATTGAATAAGTGAACCACTTTTTCTGCTTGATGAAGTACTTCAGGTAAAGAGCTAAATCATAGGAAAGGATACCCTCAAAAATGTCATGGCCTTAACAAGGTGGCAGGCCAGGCATGCAAACGTGAAAGTAATTCAATGAATTAAAAATTGACTCAGATGTTATACCTTCAACGTTTTGTTGTCCCTCAGACTGTAAAATCTCCACAGCAGAATTGTAGTTTTCAGGAGTGCGCTGAGGCCCACAAGCATTTGGATCCGTTTGAAAATCTCTTCGTGATATCTGGCAATACCTGCAGAAATATTCAGAAAAACTAAAATTTTCTGTGAATCCACCGATATTATGAGACCCCAAATTGTCCCCTGCAATGCACAAAACAGTCCCTTTAACATTTTCCTCTGCCACGGTTATTCCATTGTCTTCCAGGTCTTTTAAGTCTGCAATTAGCCTTGAGAAAACTTTGTCATGTCCAAAGTGTTTGAAGTCTTTTTCTCGACACAGCATTACAAGTGACATGTGGTCTGTACTTGATCTTATATGAGGTGGTAAATTAGCCAGAGACAGATATACAGCTAGTATTTTGTGCTTGCTTTTTGCTGAACCTAATGGGTTCACCACCTCAAAAGAATCTTGATATAGAATTAGTTTGAGACATGATGGGTTTTGAGAAAAGAACTCATTGTTTTTGAAAACCTGACCATCACTGACATCACAAAGCACATCTGTGCACGGTAAGCATGTATCCTGTGCAGCACAATTCCGCCATAAGTCAGACTCCAATAAACATCTCAAAGTGTCTTTCAATGGAACATAGTAGGCAAACCTCTGTGACCTTGTTTCATCTCTTCCTAAATACAACTTTACTGGTTCTGTGTATCTGAACATCTCTTTGAAAGCCTTTGTTCTTGAAAAAATGGTTCTCATTGGTCCTTCATGACTAATGGTGAATAAGTCAGATTTTTTCACAATATCACATATTCTACCAATGTCCTCATCTGTTAACTCTAAATCACTTTTCAGAAATGCACTCAATTTATTCAAAGTAAATGTCTGTCCTAGTTCATGTATGCTCTGCATCTCTTCAACAATATTTTGTATAGTTGATGCTGGCAGAAGGAACTGCCCATGTAATTTCAAGTAGAAAAGACAAATATTTCTGAGAAACAGGTCATTGAAATTTTCTTGAACTTCACCCTCATCAGTCTCGCTAAATCTCTCTGTAGGGCCTGTAACTAAAGGTTCAGTTTCGAGAGACTGAGAAACTGTCTCCTTATAAAGATCACTTATACTGTTCACGGAACACTGTCTGTGTTTCCTGGCCATGTGGGATGTAAACGACGACCTATTAGTGAACGTATGGTCGCATCCTGTTACCGGACATGTCACAACACGTCCTTCGGCTATATGTTCCTTTAAGTGAGCTGTTAGTGATTTGACATCGCGACACTGGCGCTGGCACATAGAAATATTACACGTAAACATCGTAAGGGCATTTGTAGTGTCAACATGTGAATCTATGTTATGTTTACGGTAAAAATGAGCCTTAAATGCCCCATATGGTGTAGTGTTGACGTGCGGGCCGGGCGACGCCGTGTGGTGCCTGTGTGTGTGTGTATATGTGCTTGCGTGCAGGCAGGCGAGCCTGCAAAATGATTCTGGGTCAGAGAGAGAAGCGGTAGGATGTGTGTTTGGACGAACGACTGAAAACTCTGAAATTATCGTACATTATGGGATTTTTTTCATTATTGATCGTACATCGTACAGAGGTCAAAAATATCGTACAAATACGATAATTATCGTACATCTGGCAACACTGACGCTGACGCTCAGCGCCAATTCAGCCAACAACATTCAGCCAATCAAATTCTTTGCCCACTGGAGGCAAGGCGCAATGTTTATCATGATTGGCTGATGCTTAACGGTTATCTTTCAAATGATTTTCTAACCTTAAAACAAATGCCTGAGAGGGCAGAGACAAAATAGAGCATTGCATTTCAGAAATTTTGTTTTACACACCCTAAAAAATGTAAAACCACTGTTAATTACAGCAAAACAATATTTCAATTAGCAAAATCAAATATACAAATGTCAAGGTGGACATAAGCAGACAATTTAAGGATAGCTACAATTTTATAGACGTCATTCTATAAAGCATTACACAGAAAAATATTTTTTATCACACATGTTAAAATTATGTTTCTGCTGAATTGTGGTTTTTAAATGCACACTGCACAGGGGTGTCAAATATGTGTATATATTTAAGCCATGTTAAGAGGTTTCATTATAACCTAACAACGAAAACATAAGTTTTTACCACAGCACAGATGTCAACATTTGTGTTTAGTGCATGATTTTCCATAGTAAGATAAGTGCCATTTTCAGGATTGTCACATCCATAACAGTACATAAGCCTCATCCTTGTGAATGGGCACATGAAAATTAAAATAAAGTTATTATTTTATGTTTTGTGAAGAGGCATCCCTTTATTTGTTGGGTAGCCTATTATTGATTCTGGTTTGTACATTTTATTTTAAAGAAGTCATACAAAGTTTTTTGTAACATCCACTACACATGTGTATTTCCTTTTTAAAAAATAGAAAACTAATGCACTGATATTATTCTAATTTTTAAAATCTATCAACAAGAGTTGAGTAAAATTATATTGGTAACAAATACATTCTCTGAGAGTTTATATGTTACATCAATAACACAATGTCAAATCCATTATGCTGGAATTGCCCAGGACAATATAATGTTTTCCTTTTTAATACAGTATATTGTTAATTTTACACCAATAAACCATATGTGTTTAATGGTTACATTTATTTTCTTACTCTGTAAAACTAATTACAGTTTTTCACTGTAAATTCTATGTGACAAATTAATGTTTTCCTTTTTACCGGGTATGGTTGTAACACGGGGAGAGTTGTAACACCACCATTTCTACCACTTAGGGATAAGATAGGAGTCATGTAATCATTTCAGTATTTACCTACTTCCTCCCTGATACCGCATGGTGGTTGTCAAGTCTGGAAACCGACACATTCTGAATTTATAGAGAAAAAAATGATTTGGAGGTAAAAAAGTAAATTTTTTGACCAAGACTATCTAAACTATTGCAGATAAAATAGTTTGACTTATATTAGATTAAAATGTAGTTTCTTAGGCAACATGTGATGTAGTTTTCCCCTGCTAATTTCAAACCAGTATGCTAATACAGCTAGCTAAACAGTGACTGACAGGGGTGGGGTGGGTTGTAACACTTCTTGAAAAAGTGTTACAACCATCCCCTATCATACAACTGATTGATTTTAATATTTTTACAGAATGCTAGGCAGTGGAAAAGAAAGACAGACAGAGATGTGACTGCCAGTCTTTTTAAAAAAGCATCTGATGAGGTCACAAAGAAGGGCAAGTCAGTCAGATCAGCTGCAAAGGTACATGGCACCCTATGCAGTCTCTGGGCCCACAAAGCCTGCACTCCAGGGTTACCGGCATTCATTTGTCAGCACTGTGACTCTGATTAAGAAGACACACACACACACACACACACACACACACACACACACACACACACACACACACACACACACACACACACACACACACACACACACACACACAATAAGACAGTCTGTTCCAGAGAGGGAGTGAGACATTGTTATTTTATGTCAATAAACCTGTTTTTGAAGCATTTCATAGTGTGGCATCCATTTTAGCTTCTTTTGTGTAATTGTTACAACTTACCCCAGCATGTGTTACAACCTACCCCGGTATGTGGGTACTTTGTATCAAAATTTGAGAACTCTAGCTACAAAATTCAGTGAGTTATAGTTACTGAAGCAAAAAGTGTTACAACCATACCCGGTCTCCCCTAAGTAATACAGTATATTGTTAATTTTACTGTGTAACCCACACAAGAAGAGACAGTCACAATGTAAGTCAAACTGCATTTTATTGCAGGCAGGCAAAAAACAATCAAGGGGCAAATCCAGTGAAGAGTTGTCGAGGGAAGCGTAGGGTCAAAAGCCGGGGAATCAAGGAGAGTAAAGGGGGCAAATCCGGGAGAGTAGTCGAGGGGAGCGAGGGTCAAAGCCGGGGTAAACAGGATGTACAAACAAGAGGGGACTAGAGGGAGCAAAAGACAGGGGAACAAGAGGAGTTGGCAAGCTAAGAGGAAGACAAGAGGAGTTCAAAACTAGGCGAGACTAGCGTGGGGCAAAGATGTGCAATAACCAACACCCGTGAAACGGAAGTGCTGTGGTATTTATAGTGACGAGTGCAGGTGTAAACAATGACAGGTGACGAGACGAGTGCAGGTGAAACTAATGTGTGGGGATTGGAAGCGCGTGAGTGCAGGTGGTCATAATGTTCTGGCTCATGGGAGCGGGCATGTGAGTCAGAGGGGGGAGATAGTTTACGAGCGAGAGCTCGTAATAGCAAAACCGGGCGTGGAAGCCCGAGGGAGGAAAAAGAGCGTACGAGCTCAAGGGGGCGGAGCGAGGGAGCGGGAAGCGAGCACGCTCGCGGAGTGCATGCGTGCGTGCTCGAGGAAGCGGAGATGGGGCAGAGGAGCGGGTTCGTGACATACTGCAATAACCTGTATTTTCATATGTTTTTAACTGTTAAATTTACGCTCTTACTCCGTAAATCTAATTACAGTTTTTCACTGTAAATTCTACGTGACAAAATAATGTTTTTCTTTTTATGGTAAGTAATACGGTATATTGTTAATTTTACTGCAATAACCTGTATTTTCATATGTTTTTGACTGTTAAATTTACGGTCTTACTCCGTAAATCTAATTACAGTTTTTCACTGTAAATTCTACGTGACAAAATAATGTTTTTCTTTTTATGGTAAGTAATACGGTATATTGTTAATTTTACGGCAATAACCCGTATTTTCATATGTTTTTAACTGTTAAATTTACGGTCTTACTCCGTAAATCTAATTACAGTTTTTCACTGTAAATTCTACAGTTATCACATGTTTTGTGAAATACGGTTTTATTCTGTAGCATTTATACGGTATTTTACTGTTAAATTTACGGACATTTTTTACAGTGCACCCTTGGTGTAAACGGGCTTTTACAGAGGTTTAAACCTTTAAAAATAGAAAGAATAGACCATATAAATATATATTTCAAGAAATTTTGAAATGAAGTTTATCTTTTTGTTTTGAATAATGTTTTCTTCTTCTTTTGTAATGTACACTTTTCCTAGTGCACTGTGCAGTTGAGCAGCTTCTGTGCGGACGAGAACCTCAGCTGTGTTGTTGCAGGCGATGAGTTCATACGATGTGTTTATCTGGACGTGTGTGGAGGATGCTGGGACCTGGAGTGAAGTGGTTCAGAAGCAGATTGACTTTAGTGCTGACACGCGTAATGACAAACAGGAGTGCAGAGCATTGCTGTCTCTTGTTCTGGACAGCTTGTGTAGACAGAAAAGTTTCACAGGACTTTAGTAGCAGGACATTCAACTTTGAAAAAACATTTTTTACAGTATAGAACAGAAACAGCACAAATGAAAACAAAGCAATACGTTCACACATTAGATATATGTGCATAAAATAAATTTGCAAATTTAATAAAATTAAACAATACTGAGGTAGAGCATTAAAAATAGAAAAGCAACATGATGAGGTGCTGTGATTCACCTGACGTTTCTAGTTTTAATAGGAACATCTCTTCGTTGCATCATGACACATGCGTTAAACAGTTTTTGATTAATGCAAGCACACAGGTATTTATGTTTTCATCATCTAGGTTACATTTGTGCCATAGGCGTAGATTTACGTGGATCACTGTTACTGAGAGTTTGACAGATGGGAGTTGAATGAATCTGAATTTTGCTTGGCTGAACTTTTTTTAAATAAATGAAAAAACTAATAAACTTTATTTCTGCTTTCGCTTTTTGGCTAAATTAAAACTTTCATGCATCACTACTAGTCAAAGAAAGGTTTAGGAAATGAGGAATGTTATTTTCACTACATTTTTAGACTCGCTTCCAAGCGATGGCATTTTCTCAACAGGTTTTTGAAAAAGCTCGAGGTCGTTTGACTCATTGCTTTAATTGCTGGTTTGTTTTTAAAAATTCTATTTCAAGGTCTCCTGCCTCTTTGCAGTCTGTCCTTAACAACTTTAAAAGGAAACCTACACCCTTGAATAATTTTAATTCATGTTTATGCCTTTAATAAGCAAAGTGTACGTGTGCATATTATACTTTAACAATCCTGTCCCTGTTATACTATTTTAAATGTTCCTAATTTTGTTTTGGATTCTCCTACAACAGGTTCACATGCATCCAAGGCATATATATCAAAAAATTAAAATAAAAACATTTTAATTTTCTCATAATATCCATTGCACATCAGCTCTTTTCTCTCAGTGTCTGAAACGCTTCGTTTGAAGATTCAGTCTCTCTAAGCCCCGCCTCTCTGAGAGCTGCTCTGCTCTGATTGGTCAGATGGCCCAGTCTGCTGTGATTGATCAGAAACAAACGCTCATGATCATATGTGAATCTCAGCTCTTGACACACAGTGATACGAACAGTGACGATGGCGTGGGTTTTACCGTATCAATCTCATCAGTGGATTTGCTTTGTCAGCAGAAAACAGCGTCTTCTCCACATGAACAACACGAACCAAACTCTTCCAGTCTCAGATAAACTACAGTGTTTGAGGGCGGGGCTAAGAGACGCTGTTCAGCCAATCAAGACCACAGGCTGGCATTATGCTAATTAGTTACACAGGTACACAGGTTCAGCTGGAAGTGAGACTGAATTACTGACGACTCGTTTCAGTCCAGAATCACTTCTTTCTTTTAGGAGACAAAAACTACATTTATCTGCACTTTGATCTTTGAAACTTTGCAGACCTTTTACAGTCACAGAGAGCTCTAGTACAAACTGCTAAAAGAGAATTTCTGGAAAAGCATAATAGGGGCACTTTAAGAGATTGTGAAAACGGTTTTGCTTGTCGGGTTTAAGTATAATGTACTGCAGTGTGAGTCGTGATGTGAGGTTCGCTGTCCTCATATAACCGTGGACAAGAGTGTGGTGTTCAGTCAGGAACTGAGCTCACACAGTGTCTGGATGGTTTGATCTGTGTTACGATGCTTCATAATTGGGCAGGAGGCTCTGAAAAACACAATTAAGAAGATCAGGAGGAACGAATCTCACAGCAGGGTTTCATTTCCTATCTTGACTGAACGCTTTTTCCCTCTCTCTCTTCAATTCTCATCTTTTCGGCATCTTTCTGTCTTCATCTTTTCACTGATAACAACAAAAACGATGCAAAAGGTTAGATCTTCTCAGAGTTTAACACAAAAAGACGTGACTCACTAAAGTTTTAACTTTTACCTTGAGGGGACGTAGACGATCCGATGTGATATTACTGTTAATGTCAGAGACGCAAAGAAAAAAACAATAACTTTTTGTATTATTTCCCACTTATGATAAATGAATTGAGAATGAATTACTGCAAACACGGTGTGACACTATAATAGCCTTAATTTCTTTCTCAAACCCACATGATTTCTGCAAAATAGACAAGAGAATGTAACCGAAGAAAGTCAGATTTATTTGAGATTTGCTTCTCATGAATCTTTATTATAACAACATTATATAATCTCTGTTTTAAGGGTATTGGTGAAAGAATGGTTTGGTAACACTTTGCTTAAAGCCTCTGAATCAACTGAACGGTTAACTATACTCATACATTTATACATTTAAAGGCGCACTCAGTCATTTTGTCATCATTAGATAAAAAAATGATAAATAGTACATTTGAAAAATCTGTTTAAAATGAGAAAGATCACAGATCACCTTTTATTGGTCACTTTTGCTCATATAAATCACGACTGATGGCAAACCGAGAAGTTCAGACATTTACATTTATTCATTAATCCAGAGCGTCCTGCAAATGAAATCAAATATTGACCCGGACAATATAAACACTAGATTACAGATTGCACCTTTAAAATGACAGGCTAGAAATGTTGTATATCATAGTGATGTTAATTACAGATGCCTGTGTTGTGAATGTGAAGATATTTAGTCTTTATTGAATCATTTTGAGTGTAGCTTGAGTGTATCATCTATATAATACATGCACACTGAAAATCATCATCTTAAAGGGGTCATGACATGAGAGATCCAGTTTAAACAGCTGGTTTGAGTCTCTGTTTAGACTCCAGAAGATCCCAGCGTCTGAAACATGTGGATCATTTCATTTAATGGCGTCCCGGATTATATATTTGTTCGGAGCATTTTGTTTTGTAGTAATGGAGAGTTTAATAAGTGCAATAACTTTATTAACATTAAAAGTGAACCTCAAGGAACATTAAAATAATTAAAAAAATTCTGGGTCATAACCCCTTTGATATTGTATACAAGTTGACTTCTCGAGTATGATTATCTGTTTTGAACATAGATATATTTAACAAGACAAAAATACTTAATGATTTTCAGTATATCACAGATGCTGATGAACAGACTGTGACCCATATCATCTGAGACAGAACACAGAGCTTTCTCTCTCTCTCTCACACACACACACACACACACACACACACACACACACACACACACACACACACTAGCCAATCTGCTGTTGCTGTAAAGCCCTGCTG
>JAPDVR010000009.1:48819175-49077355 GCA_026230005.1 Gila orcuttii | reverse complement strand
ATGAAAAAATTACCAGCAACCGCTAGAATTTTATATCATTTTCACATAAGTTTCATGCCCCCCAGAATAATTAGTTGTATGAATATCTGAATATGCAATATATCACATGAAAGAACAGACCCTCTCCTTCTAAACAAACAAACAAATAATAATAATAATATCAGTTTTAGTCTAGCATCATGCATTGCATGAACACTTCAATATGAGTACATTTCATAATTAAAAAAAAAAAAAATTAACACGAAGCTGAGAAAATCACCTTTTTGTCAAAGATTTAATCTGGATGGGATTCAGAAAGATGATCAAAACACAGATGGAGTAGATCGAGTCCATTTAATGCTTCACAGTCCTGTAGCTCGTCCTGGGTCGATATTTCATACAGTAACATTAGGCAGTTTTTGATTTATTGTTGATGATAACATTATTTTACATATGCATCTGCTTACAAATGAGATCGCTTGTTTCTGCTTCTTATTCGCATGTGTTTTGATCAGGAGATTCAGTACTCTTTCAGAAGATGTGTAATACGTTTGGTTGTAATTTGGTTGTTTATTTGACAATAAACAGTTTAAAACAATTAAAAATAGTTTAAAGGTTAAAACTCCAATGCATAGCCATGTTGGTGATGCACATGAGAAGCTTTTCTTGTGTACGCCTGGAACAACGGGGACATTTTATTTTAGTTTCTTGTGAACCACACAGAAGAACCAAGCAAACAGATAAAACTGGTTTACACAGCCCTTCATTTTCTGGCTGGGAATGAGCTTTTTTTTTAATCTGTCAGTGCCGAGAGCGATATATAAGAGAGAGCGGCTATCTGCAGTCTGTCACAGAATGAACCAATCAAAGAACAACTGGAAGATAACAATAGAAAAGAACTTTAGCTTGAGTTCCATTACATCCGGATTCTCTCTCATCTCTTTATCTGTCTCTCCTGAAGCTTCTGGCGTGGTGTTGTGGTGAAGTCAGCAGTGCTATCCGCGTATATGCGTGAAAACCTCACCTGAACTCATTTACTGACTCACTGGAGGAAACGACAAACAGAGGTGTTATTGTGTCCCATCGGCAGCAGATTTCCAGGCCTCGTTTCGATGCCGTTTAATCGCTCACAGATGTGTTTTGCTGTGGCATCTGGACCTGTGGCTACATAACAACCACTAAAATAAGGTGCAGTTATTACTGCTTTTGTGAGGCCCGTTCAACACATCTTGTGTTTATAGCTTGTGAATATTCACAGCATAATGGCATCATGCAGCAAATGTGCTGAGCTTTCACACTGATTGCATGTAAACTGCATTAGGGGCCGTTCACGTCGCGTATAAAAATAATGAGGTTTCAGCAAAGAATACATCGATTTCCAGCACTGAATATCCCTTAATATACAGCTCTCAGTCTCCCTGTACTGTTCCTCCATCTTTGCTGAGCTTTCACTGGCGACATTAGTAATCGGATTGACGGCTCAACTCGATTTAGCTCGATCCGAATGACATTTCGATCGGATTGAAAGGAGTGGTTTATTTCTTTTCTAATCCGATCGAGAGAACATGTAAACACTTCATCGGATTGAAAACCGAAACTGAAAGAACTGAGCATGTGCAAGGCGTAGAAATAGCGTAATGACGCGAGGAACGAGCTGTTATTCCTGTTCAATAAAGTGTCTTATAAACGAGTGTCCCGTCATTTCTATAATTCTCCTTTCCCTCAGCGTGTGTGAAGTGGAGCAGGACAACGGCCCACCAGTCCTCGTTTCAGACTCTCATCCACACACGACATGAGACGTGATAAATATAAGCAGCACAGAACAACGCTTCATATGATCATAGTCTCCGAATTATGACCAGAAATGTATAAATATTAAGTCTGCTGTTTGAAACAAATAAAGAAGCAATGTAGGAGAAGTTATTATGAGCAAACAGCGGGAAACTCTGTATATTCGTGCAGTGAGCGCATGTCAAAAAACGATCCCGATTTGAAGCTTGTGACTTATAAACACACACATCAACCCGATCACATGTTTGGCGTTCATGTAAACACTCTACATTCAGATTCATCAATCAGAATGAATTCAGTCCAATTGACCCTTCGCTAAGCCCCGCCCTCCCTAGTTACTGTTGCTACGCCTGTCAAGTTTTCGCGCCTGCACGTCTATTACAGTGTGTATGCACCGGTGTCAGACATTCCCAATAAGATAATTAGTCATTTTTGGCGAACGTGAAATATCTGAGAGAACAAGACAAAAGGGACTGCAGTGTGCATTCGAGGGATATATCCACGACATAAAATGCAACCGATTAGAGAATAATTTAATAAAAATTGAAGCTGAAGCCTATAGTCCCAGCGCAAGCAGCAGCGCCTCATACGCTGACCATTCAAATGGGAAACAGCTATATGTTCGTGCACAGCAGGGTAAGTGAAATGTGAAAATAATCGAATAATTATAAATCAAACAGTTTATCTATAAATCTTGTGGAATAACACTAACACCGGGAGAGCCGCGATCGGATTGGGTTAAAGTTACTATGTCAGTGAGCCTCCGTCTTGTCTTTAATCGTCTTATTTTACGTTAAAATATATGCATTATGAACAAAGAACCCTCATTATTTCCAACTTCCACGCAATATATGCATTATGAACAAAGAACCCTCATTATTTCCAATTTCCATTATTTCCAATAGGTGTTTTTGTTAATCCTGTCGACAGACATGTAGTTGTGAATGGGGTCTCACACACTGCTGATCCACGCACATCATTTCTACCCTTGGCTTTTAGATTTTCGGGAAGGAAAAAAATTCCACTCCCCCGTCCAAACTTTTAGGATACCGGGTATCAGATTTGCATAATCCATACGCACAACGCTTCGGCATGTTTCCCTCGCTCAAAAGCTTGCCAGACCTCCCGCGCCTAGTTACGGTTGCTAAGACACGATTGGCCAGTGACGGTTTTCGGGCGTGGCTTAGCGAAGGGTCAATTGAAACAGAAGTTGTGCATGTAAACACAGCCAATTTTGTCACAGAAAGGGTGAAGCTGATTGGTTGGTTCTTGTCACATGACATGTGGTGGACTTGCAGTATATTGAAAAAAGTTGGGGTTTTTTTTCATCTCACTGTGGCATTGTGAAAAAATGAGTGTGACGCAACGCATGAGCGCCACGATGGCATCGCTCTCTATTGAGAACACAGTTCTGCCTCATCTACATGTAAAATAATGGACTTGAGCATGCAAAATACGCAATGTGATTGCCGTCTGACCGTTAGTCCATCATGCCAACCTGTCAGTGTCTACACTGAAGACTCGTAAAGCTACGGTACAACTTCGATAAAAGCAACTATTGTGCTTACAGAAGAGGATCCAGAAGACTGTCAGGTGTGGTGTGAGTTTGAGAGGCGGAGACACTGCAGTCTGAGCGGCCCGTGCCATTTATTATTAGCCGAGTCTCTGGCTGAGATCGCTCTGGGGATAAACAGCACAGGATACCTGCTCCACGGATCATTACTTCCTCGCCGGAAACACACACACACACACACACACACACACACACACACACACACACACACACACACACACACACACACACACACACACACATACACTCATCCCTCCAGCTGCTTCAGAGTGTTTTTTCAGAGAGGCACATGAGCGACGCGACACGACCCTCAGAAAGAACAGCAGCGAGACGGAGAACCAGTATCTGCACTGCAAAACATGGCTTTCGTCCTCAGTATTTCTGTCTCGTTTTCCAGTATAAACATATAAAGATACATTCACTTGAGACGCAAAATGACTAAATAGTTTATGTTTAGTTTTCTAAAAAAAAACATCCAAATCAAGTAAGTTTATGCTTAAAACAAGAAAAAATATCTACGGTGGGGTAAAACCAAAAAACTTAATTCAAAGGGAAATCAAGATTGTTTTTGTGCATGACTTATGATATAATGAAGGATATAAGTTTGGGGATTAAAAGACAATTAATAATCAGTAATATTATCAATTAAACTACACTGACACTATCGGATTAGAAGAAAAAATGAACTTAATTGAGCTGGATAAATGACACTAACTTTGCAACATTGACAGTTATTGAACTGAACTGAATCAACATTGACCTGAATTGAGCTTACATTACATAACATTACAGCTGAACTTGAATTTAATAATTTAGCACACATTATTTTGTTTATTAATGTGAAGCTACTTTGAACAGATCTGTATTGTTTAAAGCGCTATATAAATAAATTTGAAATGAATGAATAGAAAAAAAAAACGTTTAGCAGTAATTTCTACTGCAAAAGCATGCAACAGCAAATGTAAACATAATCATCCTATTTCTTCCATTGCTCAACAAACCGTCCCAAACTAATCAAATAAAATGTGAAAGTATCTCAAATATAATTTAACCAAAAACCCATTCAAAAATTCCATTGACTTCAGGACCATGGAAATGCAAGTGCTAAAATGCAACTCATTTCTTTATTTTAGCCTACAAAAATACGTCATCCATGCAGCACTCTCTAAAGGGAACCAATATGACTATGACTTTATTTCAATTAGTGGACACTTTATCAAATCAGTTTTTCCAGCTTCATCTGAGATCTTACAAAGATTTGATCTTTACTGCGTGCTTCAGCTTATTCTGTCACATAAACTTGCTTAAGGTACACCCAGACTCAGACTTAGTCTGATGAATGGATCTTTAACTAGCGTTTTCTCATCGTCCCCGGTTGGGTTTGTCCCGCAGCACTCTGGTGTTCAACGGCGTGTTTTACTGCAGGTGTAATGCCAATTTACCAAAGGCCTTGATCATGTGAGAAGTGCATACTCAGGGTTTTGAGTACAGCTGTGTTCATTCATTCTGAGTCTCTGTCTGAAATGATCAGTTTTTTAAGGCTCTGCTCTTTTAAGGCTAGTCAGTAAACGTCCACTGTTATGATTGGTTAACTCATTGCATAAAAAACATTATCAACACCCACTCGCTATTGAAAACATTAGCCATGTAAAATCATAATTTACAGACAAAGCCTTTTTTTTTTCAATTTCAGTTCAGTTTTAGTAATTTTAGTTATTTAAGCTTCAGTTACCTTGTCAAGGCAACATTTCCAAGTTTTTCCATCTAATATTTATATTTTATTTATTTCAGCTTCCTAATAATAACCCTGAACATAACTGCAACCAGAATAAATGCTTTAAAATGCTTTTAATTACTATTAAGGTTTAACTTAATTTTATTTCAGTTTTAGTTTTCAATGAACAAAAATAGTTTTAGTTATAAATGATAACTCTGGTGCAAAATGATGTATCTTAAAAGCTGCAAACAGCACTTATGATGCATAAAAAGGTTGACCTGTCTTTCCATCAGTGTTGTGCTAGTTACTAAGATATAGTAACTAGTTACAGTTACTAGTTACTTCGTTCAAAAAGTAACTCAATTACTTTGTTGATTACTTACACCAAAAAGTAATGCATTACTGTCAAAAGTAACTTTTTAGTTACTTTTTAAAAAAACATTCTTTAATGTTCCCATTAATGCTCTTTTATGCGTTATGGTCTATACAAACACAAAACTGACTTAAACAGAAAGTAATTGAAAGTAATTTTTAAACACTATTTTATTTAAGTCAGACCAGCACAAACTGAATATATCACAAGGATTTCTGAGGTGACTCGATATGCTGACTCGCGATCTTCGCAGTCGCGCCAGAGAGAAATGCACATTTCATATGGATTACAGTCTGTAGTCTGTTTTCTTTCATTTTGAATTGTTCTGTTTAAAAGTAGACATGTCTGTGAGGCAAGTAGGTTACCTTATACGCCGAGTTTCGGTTCATGTATGAGACAAGCTCCAGTTCACGCGCTGGCGCCTCCGTTTCGTGATTATCTATCGTCTGCTATTATTTACTTTTTAATAAATCCAGGCAATTGGTTGATGAAACACTGATTAAAATTAAGATACAATTAATACAAAACGAAATTCACTTTAAAGAAAGGTTTTGTGCTTTCTGTTTGATGTCTCTGTGAAAGTTTTAAAGCATCTTTTAGTGCCGCTTTCAGAGCGCTCACGTACGGAGAACTGTCGTCTGTAACATTGTTTTTTCCTTTTTTGAAAAGTTCTTCATTTGATCTAGGAGCAAAGACAAGAAAAAACCTGTTTTTAATAGATTCGCAGGCATAATGCTAAGTTTAGTTGTTTGGCAAGAAACATCAAACTTGTGCATTTAATATAGAATTCCAATCAAGTCGAATTTATTTAAATAGGGCTTTTCACAATACACATTGTTTCAAAGCAGCTTTTTATCTTAAAATTAAGATACAATTAATACAAAACGAAATTCACTTTAAAGAAAGGTTTTGTGCTTTCTGTTTGATGTCTCTGTGAAAGTTTTAAAGCATATTTTAGTGCCGCTTTCAGAGCGCTCACGTACAGAGAACTGTCACGTCCGTAACATTGTTTTTTTCCTCATAAATGCGAACACTAAAAATAAAATAAAATAAAAATTTATATTTTGTTCTGTGGAGACTGAGAGCCAATCCTTCTTCATCTGGTGGGTAGTATTACTTTGGTTTGCAGTGTAATTCACGGAATTACTAAACAATATTTTAGGCCTATAAAATTCAGCCCGTATAAATGTGCATTTTCTAAGCTTAGAAAATGGACAAAATTCATTTGATTCTAATCATAATGTAACATTATTGTGAAATGGATTTCTTTATAGGCTACTTGCTATTAGTATAGTAAATCCTTGTGTTTTTATCCAACTATGTGTGGGCCTTATGTAAAATACGGGACAAATCGCTTCCCTTATTGATTTGATACGGGACGCATCATTTTACTTGTAAATACGGGACAATTCCGTATTTTAAGGGACGGGTGGCAAGCAACCCTACCACCAATCCTACAATGCGTCGCTGCTGTAAACAGGTTAGGCTGTAGGCTACACTTCAGCCAAAATTAATTAATTTAAAAAAGTAACGGACAACGCACCATATGGTAACGGTAACGGAGTTAATTTATTTAAAAAGTAATGCGTTACAGTATGAGTTACTGTAAAAAGTAACTGCGTTACAGTAACGCGTTACTAGTAACGCGTTACTGCCCAACACTGCTTTCCATATATCTAAATTGCTTTAATATACAGTACAGAATATAGTGAGGCATCACTGTACAACATTACATTTCTATTTTGATGTAAAGCCCAGGGAGTGCATCAGTTAAATGTGGATTATCAATTCATTAAAATTCTGTGTGCAATTACTAAAGTAAGAGAGAGCAGTTATCACAGTTATCACACGCTGTTTGGCAGCTATCAGTCAGCTTTGAAAATGGCATCTTTAGTGATTAGGATCTTACTTTTAAATGTCAGTCTGTTCTTCAAGGCGATCTGCCCTCTCTCGTGGATGCCATCTTCAAAAACTTGAAAAGAGTCGAAACTGACCTCTCAGATTTTCAATTTCAGATTAAAGATATTCTGGAGAACAGTAGTTTTCAGCAGGCGATTCTTTGTAGGTCATTTGCATAAAATCACACTGAGTTATGAGGTACAGGCTCTTTAATAGAAAACACACTCTGTTCTGGGACACACAGGGAATTGAACGGCCTGTTTATCGGGATAATTGCTCTTCGGAGACGGATGTATTCAGTGGCTTTCAGAATGAATGAATACATTTGAGATGCAACACCTTCCAAAGGCATGAAACAACATGCTCCGGTTTTGACTGTGGTTTTTCAAAAATGCGAATCCTTCAAGCCCGGAGCTGGGAACTTTTTTAGAGGGTGTCGTTAAAGAACACCAGAGCAAATAAAACCCTGATGTTCAGGATGAAATCTGGTACAGGATTACAATATGGCATTGTGGTGCTGGTCAAAAATACAGGCAGTGTAAATTAATTCACAGCTCAACCAAGAACGTGTTGAAAAAAGTGCAATATTTGTTTTTAAAATCATGACAGATTTACTAGAGTGGCAAGAGTGTTTTGTAGTTGTGAGTTTCCTTCATGAAGGAATAAAGCCTGTAGGGTTTGTCATAATGGTTTCTGTGCTAGCTTTCCAACTTAAACAACATGAGATTTTGGTTACTTTTGGTTTTGGAAAATTACATTTTGTCATGTCTTTTTGTGGCCTACAGAAGAAAGAAAGCATGTGCGGGTGCGTAAATGATCACATCATTTACATTTTTGGATGATTTTTTTTTCATTCCTGCACCACTAGCATATATAAATAATTTGCAGGATTAAATATTGTTTAAAAATATGGTTTCTCAAACACTTTCCTATCTTCTATTGGTCGGACAAACATGTTGTCCCACCCCAAACTCACGCTATTGGTTGATACAATGTTTCTGTTTTAAAAATGCCTGTAATATGCTTTTTCAGTTTGGTCTGCAAAGTTTCAAAGATCAAATGCAGATAAATGGATTTTTTGTCTCCTAAAAGAAAGAAGAGATTCTGAACTGCCTGAAACGAGTCGTCAGTAATTCCTGTGTTGGTCTGTATCTTATTTGCATAACTCTTGTTGATTGGCTGCTTTAAAGGATATTTCCATCAGAGTTTATTATCCACCTTGCACATGCTGAAACCTCATGTCATAAAGAAGCCCATTTTTGTACTGGAATTGCCAAATTACTTTCTTATGTTAAGATCACTTTTTTTTTTTTAAAGTGCATTTGTTCCATTTTTTATATAGTCCTTTCATGCAAATAGTTTTTCGCCCATATCTCAGACCTCTAACCTCTTCTCTTGATAAGATGCTTCGTCTTGATGAATGAGTCATTAAGTCATGGTCACTTTTTTGTGTCTGAATTAATCAGCGATTTGAGTGAATCATCCATTGACTCAAATACAGTCATTTATTTTATTCCTCAATGAATCAGAGTTTTTGAATGAATAACTCCATGACTAAATATGCCAATATCAGTATACACTCAGTTCAAATAGCCTTGTTGACAAATGCTCTCACAAACTCTACCCACCATTTCTCTGATATTTTACCTTCCGTACAAATATCATATCTCTTCTGTTTACACTTCTGTATTGCATGAATTGCATCACTAGTTGCACTTACTATAAACAAGATGCTGTTTATTGCTATTTTCAAATACATTCAGGTTAAATAGCGTGTATTTTTTTACACTGAATTTAATTTGCCACTGCCAGTTATTTTGCATTTTATTCCAATTAGGGAGGATAGTTCACCCCCCAAAAATATGATATCATTAATTACTTACCTTTATGTCGTTAAAGACCTATGACTTATTTGTTGTGGTCAAAAACACAGAGATTTTCCAAAATATCTTCTTTGTTTTTCTAGATGTCTGAAATGTTGTGTGTTTTCCTCACACAGACAAAACTCCACCTTTCCATGCTAATTAAAATTAACGAGTGATTTAACTTGAAAAACTGTCCGACACTCCCGAATTACAGTCCATGTGGAAGAACATTACAATCCCGCCTTCGCAAGCTAATGAAATATGCATATTAACTGGAAAAATTGCTGACCTTTGATTCACACATGTTCAGTAATGGCTTTGCTAATTACATGTCACCAGACGAGCTAGTCATGATATGTGTCTGTCATCAGTTCTGTAAAGCTCTTCGTCAGGGTAGAACCGCTGCCTCACACTCTTGAACCCTGTTTTTAAAAAAAATTGTGCTCAAAATGTGCAGTTTTTAAAAAATATTTAAACTTTTTTTTATTATGCGAATGTTAAGGGAACATTCTATTTCATCAGTCTGCATACATTATGGGAACGTTACTTTTGAATGTTTTTTGAACATTCCAAAACAAGTGGTAACATTTAAAAAACGTTGTTACATTATTACGTTTGTTCAAAAATTTGAAAAAATCTTATTAGAACGTTTCAAAGTTCTGAAAACGTTCCCTGTTTGATGTGTTTTTGAGATTTGAGAATAGCTTTAAAATACAAAGTCATTCACTTCTACGTCGACAGAATTGCAAAAATAATGACTGTTTAGAAATGTCAATTATGTTAAAGGGATAGTTCACCCAAAAATGTAAATTCTGTCAGTAATTACTCTCCCTCATGTTGTTCAACCCCGTAAGACCTTCGTTCATCTTCGGAACACAAATTAAGATATTTTTGATGAAATCTGAGAGCTGGATCACTCCTCCATAGGCTTCTACGGGATTGAAACTTGCCAGCCCCGAAAAGTTATTAAAGACATCGATTAAATAGTCCAAGTGACTACAGTGGCTCAATCTTAAGTATCAAACGACGAGAATACTTTTTGTGCCCAAAAATAACGACTTTATTTCAACTATTGATTTCCTTCTCTGTGGGCCTCGAGTCAGTTAACGTAGTGTGATTGCGTAGAGCTACGTCACACGTAGGCTCACTATTGGCCGACGCTGGTCATGTGTGTGATGCGTGTGACGTACAACAACAGAAGCTTACGCTATTACACTAGTGAACTCACTCGAGGCCCACAGAGAAGGAAATTAATAGTTGAAAGAAAGTCGTTATTTTTGTTTTTTTTGCACACAAAAAGTATTTTCATCGTTTGATAAACTTAAGATTGAGCCACTGTAGTCACTTGGACTATTTTAACGATATCTTTTAATAACTTTTCGGGGAACAAGTTTCAATCCCTTAGAAGCCTATGGAGGAGTGATCCAGCTCTCAGATTTAATCACAAATATCTTAATTTGTGTTTCAGAAGATGAACGAAGGTCTTACGGGGTTAAATAACATGAGGGAGAGTAAATACTGACAGAATTTTTGGGTGAACTATCCCTTTAATGTCAATTTAAATTCTTGAAGTGAATTTACTGCCAGTTGACTTTGACTGGTCATTGCTCCAATGAGGAAAACCATTTCAGTTTGTGATCACGATGACATCCAATTGATCTCCACTGATTATACAGTCGTACGTTAGACTTCCACATGTAAATGACTAACATGTTGACTTGAGAAATTATATGTTGAAAATAATTCATTTATACTGCAGCTGTAAGCTAAATAATTCCAGAGTTGGAATATGATTGATTCTTACATGCATCAGATGTAAATGATCAGGTCAGCATCGATAAAAGGGAAAGGCCAAGATAAATCAAATCCACAGAAAAAGCCATTAGGGAGCGATTTGTTATTCCCGGCCCTTACGACCCTTTTATGGAGGCCGCTCTCGATTTTCTTCCCTCAAAATATCTTTAACTTGACGACACCCAGCGCATGCTAAAGGGTGATTTCCAATCTAGCTGTGTTTTCATTAGGCAACTAGTACAATTTAAGTGTGGTACATTTATAATTCATGCAGATGAGTGCAGTTAGACGTTTCTCCAACCTCATTCTGAATAAAACATGAAGTTTGTTTGTTTGGTGCCGTATTAAAGACCCCTTTGACAGGCATATTTCAGGGTCCCCGTCGACAGTATTCGAGCTCATAAACATGTGTGATGTCACTTCCTGAGATCACAAACATGCCCAGAGTGGATTTCTGCTTTCTGAGTCAGTGTTTGTACGTCAGTCTGATTTTATCCCTCAACGGACGTTAGCTGAACAGGTGGCTGTCGTTTAGTCAGTTCACTCATGCGGTTTGTGCTGTTAGGCCCATGTTTTTTTAAATCTCTCTCTCTCTCTCTCTCTCTCTCTCTCACTCTCTCTCTCTCTCGTGTCAGTGATTCAGTAAGTGGAATAAGACAGGCAGGCCTGTGGGAGAGAGAGGAGCAGAAATGAATTTTAAAAGCAGCAATTATACAGACGTTTGTCTGTCCATGCAAAAAAATTCGATCTAGCGAGTTTGAGATGTGTTAGTGACAACAGCATAAAATTATTCTCTCCATTTCAAAACCATCTCAGGCAGGGTGAATGAAAGGAAAAATGTCAGCAAATAGAGACAATGTGCCGTTCAGCAGCGCTAAACCGCAGGCGGTGCAATTAGAGCAATTACCCTAGTGCTCTTCTCCATTTATTCCCATTCACTGTTAATGGCCACTTAAAAACTGGATGGCATTTTCACTCTATTACTCTATCACCATTCACCATCCATCCATCCACCCATCCATCCATCCATCCATCCATCCATTCCTCCATCCATCCATCCACCCATCCATCCATCCATTCCTCCATCCACCCATCCATCCATTCACCATCCATCCATCCACCCATCCATCCATCCATTCCTCCATCCATCCATCCATCCATCCATTCCTCCATCCATCCATCCATCCATCCATCCATCCATCCATTCATCCAACCATCCATCCATCCATCCATCCATCCATCCATCCATCCATTCATCCATCCATTCACCCATCCATTCATCCACCCATCCATCCATCCATCCATCCATTCATCCAACCATCCATCCATCCATCCATCCATTCATCCATCCATCCATCCATTCATCCATCCATTCATCCACCCATCCATCCATTCATCCATTCCTCCATCCATCCATCCACCCATCCATCCATCCATTCCTCCATCCACCCATCCATCCATTCACCATCCATCCATCCACCCATCCATCCATCCATTCCTCCATCCATCCATCCATTCCTCCATCCACCCATCCATCCATTCACCATCCATCCATCCACCCATCCATCCATCCATTCCTCCCTCCATCCATCCATTCCTCCATCCATTTATCCATCCATTCATTCATCCAACCATCCATCCATCCATCCATCCATTCATCCATCCATCCATCCATTCATCCATTCATCCATCCACCCAACCATCCATCCATTCATCCATCCATCCACATTGAAGTTAGCTGAGTTCACACTTCAGCGAGTCTACAATCGACTACAGCATCCATCTAATCCTATACTCCAGCGAGTCTACAGTCGACTACAGCCGAGTATTAATTCTTACCTACTTTCTAACTTACCCTAAACTAGCCTGCTGCGCAGCAGTAATATCAGACAGACTCCAGCAAATGTCCTTTAAATGCTTTTAATTACGGCCAGGAGAGTTCTCGAGCAATACTCAGAGAATCTCCCTAGTAAAAACCAGGCCGGTGGATCTCAGACAAATTCCATTGAGAATCCCCCAGTAAACACTAATACAACAGTTTTTATACAATGGGGAGGTATGTCAAATGACATTAATTTGATTGGTTCTTCATATGCAAACCTTTCTGTTACTAGGTAAAGCAAACTTTGTTTTAATAATTACTTCATTGTTAATCTCAAGGTTCTAACTTAGTCATCTGTCTAGTTTCATTTCCCATATATGTTATTTTTACACACAGTCAGGTGTTTGAAACGTATACATTCATCTAAAGTACAGAATGTCTTAGTACAATGTAACAGAGTGTTAGCAGGTTAAATAAGGTTAAATGTTAAAACATGGTTAGCTTAATATTCAGTTTAAAATTTCTACGACACATCCATCCACCCAATCATCCATCCATCCATCCATCCATCTATTCAACCATCCATCCATCCATCAAACCAACAATTAACTTAAAATTTGGGGTCGTAAGATTTTTTTTATGTTTTTGAAAGACGCCTCATCTGATCACCAAGGCTGCATTTATTTGATCAAAAATGAATTAAACACTAATATTATTTCAATTTCAAATAAAATCCTTTCTATCTGCATATATTATAAAATGTAATTTATTCCTCTGATGGCAAAGCTGATGTGGATGTAACATTTTCAAACTTTTATTATAAAGTCATTTTACGTAAGCGACAATGTTGATAAATATAAAGTATGGTTTTAATTTCAATCAGGAACATCTGTGATTTCAGGCTGAATTACTTTATTGTGATGTTTCATACTGTGGTGGAAAATTGCATATTGTATTGTGGTAAAGATAGTTCATGTTGTCTACATGCTCAACAGCCGATTGTATGTGTGAATACCAAATTATTCAGAAACTCGCGTGTGCATGCTTTGAAAATGAGAGGATTGCAGCTGCCATGTGGACGGCGGGACGCATTCGAGGTTTTTGAAAACAAGTTTTCAATGGGATTTCTAACAACTCATGAGTCAGTGTGAGTCTGATCTGTCATGATGCTCCTCCTCTGCAGAAGAACCAAGAAAGTTAACATTACATAAATGATTCATGCTGCATTTTATGCGCACAACTGTCAAACTCAAAAGTATACTGGTTAAAATAGGAAAATCTGCAACAAAGAAAGAAAAAAAATTTAGCTGAGCTGTAAAAGTGGATAAACACCGCATGACTGTTATATCTGAGACGAGAACGGCTCCAAAAAGTGTTTGGAAACTGAAGTGACTCTTAAAAATGTCATGTTGCATTAAATTAAGTATCAAATCAAGTGTCTTTTATCAGAGAAGATGCACAGACACAGTTTAAGAGCAAAGCGTCCGACAGACAGAAGTTTCCTAAAACAACAGATGCTGAACGCTTGAGATCTTGACTTCATACATCCGCTAAAAATCACCCAAAGATGAGATATTGAGACTTCAAACATGATGAGGAAAAGTGACGTTAGAGACAAGAAAAGATCCGGCAGCATTTCACACACTTGATCTGATGAAATGTGACCTTTTTGAAAGAATGAATTAGTAAAAGTATCAGTAAACTCAGTATAATTATAAATGAAGTGAATGTTTGTTCCTGTTTATTGAGTTTGTATATAATTAGACATAGACACTATAATTAAGCGTCTCCTGCAGCTGCGTACAGGCAAGAGTCACTGTAAATAATCCTAGAAGTGCTTCCATCCACACACCGACCTGTAAAACCACAGCTTTATTATCTGTGTAAGAAATAATTACTGTGACCGTAATTATACAGACATGAATTGAAGATAATGTAAAGACTGTACAGTATTGCGGGGGGGAAAGCTTATATCATTATAATCTTTGGAGATAAAGGACTATGAAAAGATGCTGTTTTTCTTAATTGCTTCTTTTTTTTCTGCTGTCAGATATGAAGGAGGCGTTCCTTTAAGAATAGAGTCTATTTTGGTAACATTTATAATAAGGTGGCATTAGTTGATGCATTAACTAGCAATGATAAATACATTTATTACAGTATAATTTCACCTTTGTTAGCATTAAAAACCTTGTTAGTTATTAAAAACCTTATTCTAGAGTGTTACACAATTTTTTTTGTCCATAAATGAATAGGGGTGTCGAAATTAATCGTTTCTACGATGCACCGCGATGCAGACGAGGACGATTCGGTATCGGTTCAGTAATAGACCATAACCGGTTATAATGTACTGACGCTTTTCTGACGTCATTTATCGCGCATGTGCTTTGTCGCGGTAGCCGGTAGCACACACTGGCAGAGGGAGTCGAGACGCGAGTGCGAATTAAACATTCTTTCTTACATACATTTACATACATACATTACATGCGCATGCAAGTTACATGCGCTTCTTGAGGCACACACACGCAAGGACTCGCTGTCTCCCTCTCTGCTGTGCGCGCGCTACACGGTTTGAACATACATTCACGTAGCCTTTCGGGAGAGTGGATACATTTCCCGGGACAGGTTATTAAAAGATAAATCGGGACAAACCGAGACAGATGGCAACCCTTCCGCACCCGATGGTCAAATTACAATTGTGTTGTTACGCGTGATTATAAATGGATGATCGTCTTTAACAGCGGACTCGGTGACGGTTGAGGCGCGCGTCTCCAGGGTAACATTATACACTGATGAATGAGCGCTGCTTTTAAATCAACATTTCTTTAAAACAAAATTTATTTGACAGAATTTCATTTTCTTAATGGCATAAACAGGCTTTAGTCCCATGAAACTTAAACTGGAATGTCTCTGTTTTTGTCACTGCGACTTCCCGAACAGGCGAACACACACGCGCGCGCACACACACACATCACTTTTGAAGTAAAATTGAAAATTGAGGATGCGGTGCATCGCAATGCATCGCGATATCGAATTGAACCGAATTGATGACATGCTAATCGTAATCGAACCGAACCGTGAGAACAGTGTAGGTTCACACCTCTATAAATGAAAATACAAATATTTGAGATATGATCTTTTGTGTCCGACAGAAGTGAGTCATATGGATTTGGAGGTGAGTGAATGATGACAGAATTTATTATTTTAGTCTGTGTTTTATTGTTTTAGTCATATGTGTTAGTTATTGGAACATAAAAGTCACCATGAAATCAAAATGGACAATTCTTGTTTTTTCATGTTCCTGGTAATCTTGAATCAGAATAACTTCCTCTCATCTCTTCTCTGATGATGAGGGCGGGGCAATAACCTGTCACTCACATGAGATCAGCCAATAGCAAACCACGACCATCCAATCAATTCCCCACAGACACAATCAAGCCCCGCCCACATTTGTTCTTGTTTGAGAAGCAGTTTCACTCTGATATATGGCACAATATGGAAGAAAAGATGAGCTTCTGTTTTGTGACGACTTCAATGTGTAAATGAGTGTGTAAAATGAACTTGAAAATGAGAAAGACAACGACAACAGATTAAAGAGCATCGGTGTGAGAAACAGACCTCAGATGCTGCGTGTGTGTGTGTGCATGCGTGCGTGCCTGCCTGCCTGCGTGCGTGCGTGTGTGTGTGTGTGTGATTAGGTTTTGCACCTCCTGCAGTGAATATCTGATGAGGAGTATTTCACTAAACGAGACTGTGTTCTCTGTAATTTAAACCTGTCTGTCTGTCTGTCTGTGATCACTCACTCTAAACTCTTATTCTATTTGGACGAGTAAATGTGTCTGAAGTCAAACCGCTGTGACAATTTTCACAGTCTGTCATAGAGATGATTCTGCTATTCCTGTCTGAGCTTCACAAACATCCTTACATTACAGAGAGAGAGAGAGAGAGAGAGAGAGATAAGGGTCTCGATCTATTAAGAATACTTTGTGGATAATTATAAATAGATTTTTTTGTCTTTCTCAAAGCCTATCATAGAAAGGAGGCGCTAAATCTTCAAATGTCTAATATTATATGAGCAGATTTATTATCTTTTTGTGTTAATTTTGTTTTAGGGTTTTAAATTAAATTTAAATTTTAAACTGCATAATAATAAAAAACAATACTTATATTTACATAAATTAAGTATTTCTTATTGATTAATTGCTACTTCCTAAGTGGTATTTTTTCCCACTATTACTTGCTTGCTTTGCACTCTTGTTTTATTTATTTTGTAAATTGTTCACACATGCAGCTAAATTGCAAATATTCCAGAAAAAGAAATGTGCAGTTTCTGTCATGCCAGTAAAGCGCAGAAACTGAACTTGACACAGAAACAGTGACAGACAGTGACAGGAAACTAACGTGTGAATCAGAGGTGTTGACAGGAATATGTCTATCAGTTTTTTTATTGTACCTTCCTGAAAGTGATTTTAACAGGTTCAGATCAGGTTTTAACTGTGCTGAAAACCACATCACTTACTGAACGGACAACCTTGAAAAGCAAATGAAAAGATTTCTTCGTTCTTAAATTACTTGCTTCATATATTTGATCCCCTGAAAAGTTATATTTGTGACCTTAATGGTTTATTTAATTGAATCTAAAAGTTCCATATATATGGAACTTTTCAGTGGCACTCAAAACAATAATTTTTGCCTCTTGTTAAATTTAATTAATTAAGATAAGCAAAAGTAACACGATTTTTTTATATTTTGTCACAACTTAATTTAATTGTGTTCAATCATCCTAATATATGTAAAACTGAAGTTTACTTAATTAATTTGTGTGAAAACTACATGAATCATTTTTGTTGACAACTAACAGTTGGGCAGTGGATCTGTAGTTCCCAGCATGCTTTGCAAGGGACTGATTAGGAGGGTAAATTTAGGGATTAAAGTGTTATTTTATGTGTTTTTCAGTAAATGGAAATATGTTGTTAGTTAATGTTAGTGTTTAATGTTCAGTTATGTTAGAAACTTAGAGGACTTTCTGTAATGTTTTTTTAATTTTGTTGATACCATTATGCAGAAGAGTGGCGACTGTGTTTAGGATGTGGACACTCAGTATACACTACATAATCATTAAACCCCACTCACAAACCTGCATAAGTCATATATGTAACACTACTATGTAAAAAGTTGTTTAATTAAATTGAACGCCAGTAGCTTCTATCAATGGAAGTAACTGTAGAGTCAAATTAGCTAAAATTATAATGTTGTTGATTTTAGGCAGGACAAAAATTAAATCTAGTTAACTTGACAAAACTTTTGTCACAAGAACGGGCGGAAGCAAGTGCAAGTTAATAATATTTATTGAAGGTCAGAAGACACAAAGACAATCACGAGGAATCTCAGCAGATGGTGGCGCAGGGACTCAGTGGTCAGCGTGCAGGTGAGGGTGAATCCAGTGCGGGTGATGGTGAATCCAGTGCAGGTGATAATCCAGACGAGACAAGACACGAAGACACCGAACAGGAACTCAAACTGGAACAGACTGCAACAGGAACACGAAGCACGAGACAGAGGACACCAAACCAACGATCTGACAAAGAGAGGAGATTGTGATGAGTCTTTATAGTGAGGTGAATTGGCAGCAGCTGGCGCTGATGATGAGATCAGCCGGTGATTGATCCGCTGAACGAGCAGTAACGCCCACTCACACGCGCTCACACTCACAGAACAACAATAACACGAGACATGAAGGAAACAGCGAATTCATGAATCGTGACAGTACCCCCTCTCCTAGGAACGCCTCCTGGCGTCCCCAGACTCCCTTACCTGTCGATTGTAATCATCAATAAGGGAGTGATCCAGAATGTCTCTAGCAGGTACCCAACTTCTCTCCTCCGGTCCGTAACCTTCCCAGTCCACCAAGTACTGGAACCCGCGTCCCCTCCGCCTTGAGTCCAGAATACGATGAACCGAATATGTGGTCTCCCCGTCTACGAGTCGCGGCGGTGGGGGAACCGGGACAGGCGGATTAATACGAGAACGAAAAACTGGCTTAATTTTGGATACATGAAAAACGGGATGAATTCTCCTGTACACTGGAGGAAGATTGAGGCGGACTGCCACCGGACTAATAATCTTGGTGACAGTAAACGGGCCAATGAATTTGGGAGCAAGCTTATTCGAAACGGATCGGAGAGGAATGTTCTTGGTAGAAAGCCACACTTTGGAACCGACGACGTATACGGGAGGCCTCCGCCGGTGGCGATCGGCTTTGGCCTTGGTGCGCGCTCCCACTTGGAGTAGAGTCTCCCGGGCTCTAGTCCAAGTGTGACGACACCTCTGGACAAAGGCGTGAGCGGAGGGAACCGCGACTTCAGGTTCCAGACTAGGAAAAATTGGTGGCTGGTACCCTATGCTACACTCAAACGGAGATAGGCCCGTGGATGATGCTGGTAATGAATTGTGGGCGTACTCCACCATTGACAGTTGTTGACTCCATGAGGAAGGATTCTTGGAAACCATACATCGCAACGTTCTCTCCAAATCCTGGTTGGCTCTCTCAGTTTGGCCATTGCTCTGGGGATGAAACCCTGAGGACAGACTAACAGTCGCACCCAGTAATCTACAAAATTCTTGCCAAAATTTGGACACAAATTGGGGACCTCTGTCGGAAACCACGTCTGTCGGGAGGCCATGTAACCGAAAGACGTGGTTAACGACTGTTACCGCTGTCTCCTTGGCTGAGGGTAATTTGGGCAAGGGAATAAAGTGGGCCGCCTTCGAGAACCGGTCCAACACAGTTAAAACTACCGTGTTACCCTGAGAGGGTGGGAGGGCGGTGACAAAATCTAGAGCGATGTGGGACCAGGGTCTCGAAGGGACCGGCAGCGGTTGCAGGAGCCCATCTGGGGGTCGATTGGAAGTCTTACCAGTGGCACAAACTGAGCAAGCCAAAACAAAACTGTGAATGTCGCGAGCCATACGTGGCCACCAAAATCGTTGCTTGACTAAAAATGTAGTGCGGCTAACTCCTGGATGACAAGCCACATTGGAACAATGCCCCCACTGAACAACGTCGGACCGTAATTCCTCTGGCACAAATAAGCGGTTCGGTGGGCAACCGACCGGAGGCGTTACCCCTTGTAAGGCCGTCTTGACCTTCGATTCGACCTCCCATGTGAGTGTAGAGATAATTAGAGTCTCTGGAAAAATGCACTCGGGAGTAGACGGGCGATCGGAACGGTCAAAAATGCGTGATAAAGAATCGGGCTTGATGTTTTTGGAGCCCGGGCGGTACGAGAGAGAAAAGTCAAAACGTCCGAAAAAAAGTGCCCACCGAGCCTGCCTAGAGTTCAATCTTTTAGCAGTTCTGATATATTCCAAATTCTTATGGTCTGTCCAGACGACAAAAGGTACCCCCGACCCTTCTAACCAGTGGCGCCATTCCTCCAATGCTAACTTGACTGCCAACAACTCTCTATTACCAATATCATAGTTACGTTCGGCAGGGGATAATCGATGAGATAAAAACGCGCATGGGTGCACCTTGTCGTCTGTGAGAGAGCGTTGGGATAGCACTGCACCTACCCCCACCTCTGACGCATCGACCTCCACCATGAACTGACGTGATGGATCAGGGGTAACCAGGATGGGGGCTGAAACAAAGCGGCCTTTTAGTTTGGCAAACGCAGCTTCCGCTGCGTCTGACCACCTGAACGCCGTTCTGGGGGAGGTCAAGGCGGTCAGAGGTGAGGCTAGTTGGCTGAAATTGCGAATAAACCGCCGGTAAAAATTGGCGAACCCCAGAAACCTCTGTAGGGCCTTACGGGAATCTGGACTTGGCCAATCCACCACAGCCTTAACCTTCTCAGGATCCATACGCATTCCCTCAGACGACACAATGTACCCAAGGAAAGGAACCGACTGTGCATGAAAAGCGCATTTCTCCGCCTTGACAAAAAGCCCATTCTCTAGCAGTCTCTGAAGCACTCGTCGAACGTGCTGCACGTGTTCCTGGAGAGAAGAAGAAAAAATCAATATATCATCCAGGTAGACATATATGAATTGATCGACCATATCTCGCAGCACGTCATTGACGAGTGCCTGGAAGACCGCTGGGGAGTTGGACAGGCCGAAAGGCATGACCAAGTATTCAAAGTGCCCCCTGGGGGTATTAAAAGCAGTCTTCCATTCATCCCCCCTCCTGATGCGGACCAAATGATAAGCATTACGTAAATCCAATTTTGTGAAGATAGATGCTCCTTGCAACCTCTCGAAGGCAGAAGACATCAATGGCAAAGGATAAGTATTCTTTACCGTGATGTTGTTCAGCCCCCGGTAGTCAATACAAGGTCGCAAAGACCCATCCTTCTTCCCCACAAAAAAGAACCCCGCCCCTGCTGGAGAAGAGGAGGGACGGATGAACCCCGCTGCTAGAGAATCAGAAATATATTTCTCCATAGCCTCCCTCTCTGGGACAGAAAGTGAATATAACTTGCCCTTAGGCGGAGACGTACCTGGCAATAACTCTATAGCACAGTCATAGGGACGATGCGGAGGAAGAGAAGCAGCACGAGACTTACTGAACACCTCCTTCAGGTCTAGGTACTCCGTGGGCACGTTTGATAAGTCCGCTGCTTCCTCCTGAAACGTACAAACAGAAACAGACGGACAAGCAGACACAAGACAGGACTCATGACATTTACTGCTCCATTCAGACACTGATCTCTGCTGCCAGTCTATCTTGGGGTTGTGTTTGATGAGCCAGGGATGACCTAAAACAATGGGTGCTAGTGGGGAGTCCAGGATATAGAAAGAAATGGTTTCAGAATGGTTGCCGGATACGCTGAGTGTGAGGGGTCCAGAGGTATAAGAGATCGTGGGGAGTGTTTGTCCGTTGAGCGCGTGCACTGCGATGGTGTGACTGAGGGGTAGAAGGGGAACCTGAATCCTGAGTGCAAAAGTGTAGTCCATGAAGTTACCCTCAGCCCCGGAGTCCAGTAGTGCTTGACAGTCATGAGTGTGAGCTGACCACCTGAGTCTTACCGGGAGGAGCGTTGATGTTGATGAGGTCTTCTCAGCGGAGATCCCACCCGACAGTAGCCTCAAGTTTACTGCCGGGCTTGCCCTTTTACCGGGCAGTTAAACACAAAATGTCCTGCAGAGCCGCAGTAAAGGCAAAGGCCCTGGGACCTCCGCCTTTCCTTCTCCTCCCGGGAAAGCCGAGCTCGACCGACCTGCATGGGCTCGTGATCGTAGACAGGGCTGACCGCTTCCACACTGTCATGTCTCGGAGTCTCCACTGCTCCGAAACCCCGAGCAGGTCTCTTCCGACCCTCGACTCGGGAGAGTCGAGAGTCAACACGAAGTGCCAGATCGATCAACTCGTTGAGGGTGGGGGGTAAGTCCAGTGCATAAATCTCCCTCTGGACGCGGTCAGCCAGCCCATGCAGGAACATGTCCCACTGCGCCTCCTCGTTCCACTGACACTCCGCCGCCAAAGTCCGGAACTCAATAGAGTAGTCAGATACTGATCTCTCGTTCTGCTTGAGATCAGCTAGCATCCTTGCTGCCTCCTTTCCAGCGACCGAGCGGTCGAAAACTCCCTTCATGGCGGCGGCGAGTGTCTGGAACGAGGCACAGCATGGATCTTGGTTCTCCCACACCGCCGTCCCCCATAGAGCTGCCCTTCCAGTCAGGAGTGTGAGTACGAACGCCACCTTGCTTCGTTCTGTGGAAAAGGTCCTGGGTTGCAAGGAGAAGTGCATAGAGCAGCGTGTTAGAAATGCCCTGCAAAAGTTTGGCTCACCATTATAGGCTTCAGGAACTGGCAGTCTGGGTTCTGACTGTAAGGCGCCCTCTGGTGGTATAGGAGGAGCGGGCGGCGTGGGTGGCGCAGTGGGGACCCGCAAAAGTTGGACTTGCTGGGTGAGCTCGGACACCTGCGCCACAAGAGCTTGAATAGCCCGGCCCGAATCGTTCATGTTCCTCTCCTGGGTATCCATCCGTGAAATACTGACTTTAACGAACTCCTCCCAGGTAGTTGACGTTTCGCTTGCTGCTTCCATGACGGTCAGATCGTTCTGTCACAAGAACGGGCGGAAGCAAGTGCAAGTTAATAATATTTATTGAAGGTCAGAAGACACAAAGACAATCACGAGGAATCTCAGCAGATGGTGGCGCAGGGACTCAGTGGTCAGCGTGCAGGTGAGGGTGAATCCAGTGCGGGTGATGGTGAATCCAGTGCAGGTGATAATCCAGACGAGACAAGACACGAAGACACCGAACAGGAACTCAAACTGGAACAGACTGCAACAGGAACACGAAGCACGAGACAGAGGACACCAAACCAACGATCTGACAAAGAGAGGAGATTGTGATGAGTCTTTATAGTGAGGTGAATTGGCAGCAGCTGGCGCTGATGATGAGATCAGCCGGTGATTGATCCGCTGAACGAGCAGTAACGCCCACTCACACGCGCTCACACTCACAGAACAACAATAACACGAGACATGAAGGAAACAGCGAATTCATGAATCGTGACAACTTTATCTAGTAGGAATGACACAATTATTTTAGTAGTCTTGACTAAATAAATTTAAGTTCATACAGTAAGATTACAACAAATTTCAAACAAATTAGATTTTGTTGGTAAAATGTAATTCAATTTTGTGGAAAAGTTCAACAGCTTATTTTTTTGAGTGAACATTATATGACTGCGAATACAAATGCAAGTCTTTAATTTGCTCTCTGACGTTTGCTCTTTGGTTCACGAGGTCAGATCTCTGGAGACGGACAGATAAGTGTCTCAGATCAGAATCTAGAAGAACCTGCTGTTGTGGATTCAGAGTTTAACCCTCGCTCTGAGTCGAGACGCTGAGAGAACGAGTGTTTGACTCACCCTCAGGCTCTCAGAGAACGAGAGACGTGAGAGCTGGGAAGATTCTAGAACAGTTGTGTAAACTAACGTCTCTGAAATCACAGTTAATGCCTGTCAGCAGGTGATGTCAATGACAGACCTTGAACTTTTGTCCTCTTGATCGAGAATAATATCCCGTTTTGAAAACGTTCTCTAAACGTTTAGAATGTCCAGTTTTTTTAAAGTTTTTGGTTTCATGAACGTTCCATTTTATCATTTTGTAAACATTAAGGAATTGTTACATTTGAATGTTCTCTGAAACAAGTTCTAACATTTAAAAATGTTAGACGAACGTCCAACTAAAAGTTTTCAGAAATAAAATGTTCCATGAACAATGTATAAATAACACTGTGCTATCGTTTTGAGAACATTATTAGAGACCAGTAAACTCTGAACAAACATCGTATTAACGTTACTTGATGAACGATTGTTCATAACTTTCAGAGAACCTTGCACATTAGCCAAAGTTCTGAGAGCGTTCCTTGTTAGATGGTCCTCATACAGTAAGTCTTATTTTGTTTCCAATGCTTATATACTGACACCTGTTGGTTTGGATGCAGGATCACGCAAAAACAGAAAACAAACATCTATTGATGTCTTCAAAAAATCTCTGTTCAAATATGCATATGTTACACATAATGCTTTATTCTGCTACTAAAAGTGTGCAATAATATGAAGATTTTGTGAGTAGTACTCGACTGGTGTGATCTCAACATGAAAGCGAATCGCTCATGTAGAATAAAACAGCATTTCAGCACTGCTCTTTTGAACTGATCTAAAAAAAAGCTACTTGTTTCTTTTTACAGGGTAAAAAAAGTACTTACTGCATCTTTAATTATAATAAATGTTTAAATAAGTAACAATGGCCATCATGTGTTGCAGGTTTGTGGTCGGGTCTGATGTAGTTGGCACTGGTCTTTCAATGTAGGTAAAAATGTTGGAAATCATGACATTCAGATATAGATGTTAAAAATGTACACTTACAAACAAGATGTGAAGAAAAAACATGTTGAGATTTGCTGTGAACAACATACATTGGCATTATTTACATCTACAGCAGGATTATGATTATTATTACATTGCTTCAGTCATATAGATATGCTTCTTGCCATTAATTTAATTATTTGCTGACAAATGTTTGTTTTTTTAATACCATTTTGTCATTTTATTTACTTGTACTTTAAACTAACACATGTAAGTCAAATACAGTGGACCTCTTTGTTGCTGCTGATTATTGTTTCTTTGTTTGTCTGCTTCAAATGCAAGCGGCCCAATGGTTTTAGGCTTCAGGAATGTGCCTAAAGTGTCTCTGTTCTGATATTTTGCATGATGCATGATGTCCACGTCGTATAATCTGTAAACATGAACTCCTGAGTTTTCTGAGATCCAGAAGTGCAATAACTTCCCAGCAAATCCAGAGCGTTCCCCCTAACTAGCGTTTGCTTTCGGTTATCTGTCTGGAAACCGAATGAGAAAGTTCTACAAACCTAAATTGAACTTTCTATTATGTAAAGCAAACTTTCCTGGCTTACTAACAGAGAATGATAGAATGCCTGGGGACTAAAAACTGTTATCTGGGGTTTTTGGCATGTTTTCAAAGACGTTCATGAGTGTAACATGTCATCGGCAGCACACTTTAGTATGGAAGAAATGCAATTGAAGCATACGACATGCTTGTCTATGAACCGTAGGCCTCCCACGAAAGAGACACCAGTCTGAATCCTGCTCGAAGTGGTGTGAGTAGAACCGTAGGGGTTACTGTTGCGTTTAGAAGTGTGTGTTTGTGTTTGTGAGTGTCTGTTGCAGGAGAAGGTGTGGCCTGAACTCAAGCCAGGCAGAGATCCTGATTGGTCCAGTCTTGTTTCCGGTGAAAAGGACCACCACAAACACTATCAAGGCCGAATGTGTGCCGTTTGTTTTGTTCTGTCTTGGTTTCCTCTGTGATTGTGTGCATTTTGTAAAACTTGCTTTTGTTCATTTGATTTATAACTCTTAGGCTGTTTTGAATTACATTGGCCTTCAGTTATATTGTGTGAATATTATTATTAAATACCTAGTTTAAGGGGAGAAGGGAGTGTGATGCTATTTCTTTTGCATATATGTTTGTTCTATGTTTTGGGTTAAATTTCGTTGTATTTTTTTTTTTATGTGTTTTATTTATTTTAGGGAATTTAGAGGGTAATAAAACTAGTTATATTTGTTTGTTATTTTGGCCTTATACACTCCTAAATTTAATCCATTTGTTTCTGGTTTTCACTATTTTTGTGTTAATACATTTAGATTTCTTTGAACATATTTTTGAGCACACATTAATTTATGGTACGGCTGGCCCTAGACGGCCGTAACCGTTACATATACAAACAAACAAAAAGGATTTACTTGGAAAAAAAAAATCACTCAGAAATTGCTAGTAAATTTCACAAACAATTACAAAGAAATGGCAAATAACAAACTGAAACTTTGAGCAAGAAAGACTGAAATACCGTTTTCTTGTAAAACGAACTCCAATAATATTTTATTTACAACTTTGAAAAATCCTTTTACAGTGTAGACTGATTAAAACTGCAGAACTAGACACACTTACTCTGATTATGATAACTGTAATTATGAGCATAATAATCACAGTATTCTATGAGCTGCAGCCTTAATCACATTATAAGGGCGCATTGAAACAAACTCTAACTTCACATGCAGTGGCTGTTTTCATCATACATCATACAACTCTTCGTAATTACACAAAATTAAAGAAGCTACAGTCCTTTAAATGCATCTCTTAATCTCCCTCTGAATGTGCAACAGGGCTGATGGATTTGTGATCCTGCTTTCAACTGAAACATTACAGATGAGAAGGACAGTCCTCGTACAGTTGACATCATCCGTTCAAAATGTGAGTTCAAATCAATGTGAAATGCCACGCAGGGGCTTCTGGGAACATTATTGAGTGATAACTCAAATGAAGTGGTTTGAATCGGTTCGGTGAGAGTAGTGATTTGATTTGCTGAAATGAATCGGATCTCACAGTGATGCTTTAGAGAGCGAGAGAAGGAGGGAGGAGAGAGTATTTGAGAGTTTCCTCGGTTCACTCGTGTGCAAGACAATGTGACAAAAACAACATGTGGCATTTTGTCTCGCTACACTGCTAATTGTTGAGAAAAATTAACTGTTAATGGAAAAGCTATATCATTTCATTTATTTAAAACCTGAGCACTATCACACTTCTGAATAATGCTACATTAGCAATGTCACTGTTAAACCTTTTTTATACACAAAATATCAGCTTACAAATATAACAATCAGAACCACAGCATGTTAGAAAATCAGAAAATGACAGAAATTAATTGAAAATGTTTTTGTTTTAAAGGAGGTAGAATTAACATCCAACTCAAATAACTGGATTTTTTTAACAACAACAAAGGGGCATTTTGTCAAGACAGACTTTGAATGCCTTCTTTGGAAGTTTTTAGTGAAAATTTGAAATGAAAATGGTTCCATCACCAATTTTTTCAGTCTGAAAAGAATAGTTAATTTCCCAGAATTCATGTTGAACTGCAATTCAGTAAATTCCTCTACCTCTCATTTCAACATAACCCTCATCCTTCCCTCACGTTCTGTAACACATCTTTCCATTAACACATTTTTCCCTCATCTTTCCCTCGCGGGTCAAAATGACCCGAAGTCCTAAAATTATACTTTTTTTTGGTCCAGAAAGCCTGTTTTATTTCATTTTGATAATATTTTTTCTATTTTTTAAAAGATTTTTTGTTATTTTTTTATTTTCCTTTAAATTACTAGATTTGATCAACAAATAATAAATAAATAGTAATTTAGTAATTTAAGCACATTTCTCACATTTTGTTTCCTCACAATTTGTTACTTTTTTAAATTTCAACCACAAAACTCCTCGAATCCATTCAATTTTATTTTTGTGTATTTGTGGTTCAAGTGCAACAAAAGTCCTGGGGTCTTGGACTCCTCTGATGAACACTAAATTTAAAAAATATATAATTTTTTAATGATTTCCAGGTCAAAATGACCCGAGGGAAGGAAGAGTTTAAACTTACTCTGTGTTGTGGCCAATTCAATCCATATTCACACGTATGAACTCTTTAATTCTGAATTTTGCACAAACCTAGATGTGAGTTTGAGGAACACACATTCTTTTTGCCGCAGGAATGACTTACAGCCTCTGACCTGAGGGATCAGCTACATCTCATTCATTTCTCATTACTATCACATGCTCTTTTCAGATCCCACAGACAGCAGAACTGTACGTTTGAAGAGTTATCGGAGCGGCCCGTTATTCATCAGTAAAGAGAGAGAGGACGAGGAAGGCTGAACCGATAAGACAGGGATGAGTGATCCAATTTCTTCAGCAGCGGAAGCGTGTCGTGGTGATAGCCTTCACTTACGGCACACACAGCTGATGCCCCTCCTGGGGGCAAACGGCAGGACGGCCCATTAGAGAGGCGTGGAGAAATGTCACGGGCACAGCAGACATAACACACGAGTCTGCAGATCACAAGCACACTGCAAAAGATGCTGATCTGACTATTTATAGATTTATTTGCAGTTCATTTCCTCATGATCTAATCCAGAAATGCCTTTGTTGATATTCAATGCTTAGTTTTATAATCAAATTTCTGTACTTTAATGCAATGCAATACAATGATGATTGAGAGATGAACAAATAAACCTTTTGACTTTTTGAATTTTATTTTTGATAATTTTGACTTTTTTGCCATAATTACGACTTTTCACGCCAGAATTTCGACTTGTGTCATAATTTCATAAAGAAAAATCATAAAGTTTTTAATATCATAATTTACTTTCGACTTAATTTGACTTAAAAAGTCACAATTTTGACTTTTCATCTCACAAACATGATGTAGTATACAGTCATTTTGACTTGTCATAATTTTGATTTTACATTTTTAATATCATAATTGATTTTTTAAGTCATAATTTCAACTTTTCATCTCATAAATGACATTAAGTCATAATATCGACTTTGAATCTCATAAATGACGTAGTATGTCATCATTTCGTGTTTTTGTCATACTTTCAACTTTTCCAGATTCAACTTTGTTTGTAATAATTTTGAATTTTTATGTCATAATTATGACTTTTTAAGCCATAATTTTTACATTTCATGTCATAACTATGATTTACAAAGCATGATTTTTACATTAGAAATGCCTTTGTCGGAGTTGATTCAGTCCTATTAACCCTTTGATATGAATATTTCTAAATGATCAACATGATCAAAACGTTGCTGTAAAAGCTGTCACAGAATCTGCTACATGCCTTCTGTTGTCTGACTGGTTTTTAGCAAGTAAAAGTCTTTCAGTATAACTGTACAAACATCCTCCTTCAGCTTGTGCTTCACCTGTCTTTCTGCTGTGATATTTATATGAAGTAAACGTAAGAATAACTTTGATATTGTTTGTAATATTTCAAGATGAACACTAACTAAGCATTAAATATCATCTAGCTAAGATGTATTTTTGGCAGATACAGACTGATATTTAAATGCATTTTATGTAAGAATCTGTTATACTGTTATAAAGATCTCATTGATTTACATTACAAGCATCAGAATTTAATCTTACTTTTTGGCCATTTTAAAATCAGCATCTGCAGCATATTTTTGCTCAGTTTGAAAATTGAGCTGTTTTCCCTCCATATTCTCTCTCTATGAGCCATAAAAGCCTGATGTATTAAATATGATATTCAACAAAAAAGAGATTATATGGTATAATAAATTGATCAATTTAAAAATATTAGATTCTATATATCAAGCTTTAAAGGCTTTTTTTTTTCAGATGTTGTTGATAGTTTTGAACTTTAAATGTAAAACAATAGTGCATGTTTCTCTGTACATTCACCGCAGTGTTTGATAATGTGGCACTTGTTTAAAAATGCTGCGGAGGACGTGGTTATTGATTGGGATGGAACTGAAGATGGAGGCAGGAATTGATAGCTTACACATCCGATCTCTGGTGTCAAGCGAGTCATTGTGCCGCAGGATCCTCATTAGCAGCAAATGAGCTTTTGAAAAGGTGTTGAGCGCGATGAGTTGATTGGATTTACTCACTGATGTGTTCTTGTATATTTGCAGTCTCAGAGGGAGAGTGGTTGGCAAACAGCCTGGTTCAGATCTGCTGGCAGGTAAAGTTTCCTGCCTGAATGTGTTGGGTTTGTTTGCACTGGTTTGGCAGGCTGACGGTCCTGTTCTCAGAGCAATTAGCAGTGAGTCACGCAAACCAAGTCCTTCCTGTGAAAGAGCTCAGCGTTGCCACTTCATTAAAGAGTGGGATTTCTGTAAGGCACGTTTATGACACAGAAGAACAAAAACAATCACGCTTTGGATGCTTTTTGTCATAATTTTGAACTTTTTGTCATAATTTTGACTTTTTTACATAATTTTGAATTTAGTTTGTAATACTTTCTTTGACTTTTTAGTAGTATCATGACGACTTGAGCCAGAATTTCGACTTTTAATGTCATAATTCCAACGTTTTATGTCCTAATTTTGACTTTTTAGTATCATGACTTTTTAAGCCAGAATTTCAACTTTTCATGGCATTATTTTAACTTTTTATGTCATAATTGTGTTTTTTCATCTCGACTTTTCATGTCATAATTTCGAAGTATGTCATAATTTTGACTTTTCATCTTGACGTTTTATGTCATAATTTCGACTGTAATAATTTCAACTTTTCATCATAATGACTTTTTAAGCCATATTCGACTTTTCATCTCATAATTTCGACTTTTCATCTCATAAATTTGACATAGTGTCATCATTTAGACTTTTTTGACAATTACGATTTTTACTGCAGAATTTCGACTTTTCATCTCACAAATATGGCATTGTATGTCATAAGTATGTCTTTTTGTCATAATTTTGACTTTTTGTCATAATTATGACCTTTTATGACAGAATGTCGACTTGTGTTAAAATTTAAACTTTTTATGATCATAATTTACTTTTCAAGTCATAATTTCGGCTTAATGTGTCTTATTTTTGACTTTCATCTCATAGGACTTAGTGTCATCATTTTGACATAATTACGATTTTTACTGGAGAATTTCGACTTTTCATCTCACAAATATGGCATGGTATGTCATAAGTAGGGCTTTTTATCATAATTTTAACTTTTTGTCATAATAATGACCTTTTACACCAGAATTTCAACGTATGTCGTAATTTCACATTTTTAATGTCATAATTGACTTTTTAAGTTATTTTTGTATAATTTTTATGTCATAGTTTTGATTTTGATGATGTCAATTTCAACTTCATTTGTAATAATCTTGACTTATGTCATGTTGAAATTCTAGCTTAAAAAATCATAAATTTGCTATTTCATATCATAATTGTGATTTTCAAAGCATAAGTTTTACATTATCTCCAATAAACGAAATAACAGAATACATAATAACTGTTTCAAATGGATTTCACTAATGCTCCGCCCCTGTTTGTCATTGGTCAGACAAACCGACCCCATAATGTTGCTCAAACAAACAGACGTATGTTTTAAAAGCGCCACAGAAACACATTACGGATTACTCATTTATATTTTATGTAATATTGGTTATTGATATATAACCATAGAGATAAGCAAGAGAGAACAATCACAATTCAATATGGAAATTACAGATGAGCAGGTCATTAGCAATTTATTTGCATATAGTCCAATGATGTCCTCATTGTCTGTTAAACAATGTTGAAGAGATATTTTTAAATATAATTTTCTTAAAAATAGATGCAATAATCAAGATGCAATAATGTCCCAGAATGCAGCACACGTTGAATCATTAGTGTTTTTTAGAGCCGAATGTTTGAGGAACGTCAATACTGTAATTAAACACATGAAGCAGAGGGTTGTGGGAAGGTCAGGCAGGTCTGAACAGAAGGATTTTCTTCTTCTTTCTCTCACTTTAGTGTGGGAGAGATGAAACTCAGATGCATCAGATGTGAGAGCGCATCAGTAAACAGCAGCTCCTCCAGGACTCTCTGCTCATTTCTTAGCTTTTTTATGGGCTGTTGAACCTCTGGAGGACGGCGGCCGCTTTCTGCAGCTCAGTGTGACTGTCAGAGTCACTCCTCAACAATCACAGTCCTACAGAGATTTCACCGGGAACATACATTTATCCTCCATCTCCCCTTGGATGTCTTTTTCTCTGCTTTTCTCAATTCCTCACTGTGCTTTTATATTAAACACATACTTAGATTTAGTTTTCTTAGTTGTCATAATTTTGACCTTTTACACCAGAATTTCAACTCAGTTCAACTTTTTAATATCATAATTGACTTTTCATGTAAAAAATTTAACATAGTATGTCATAATTTTGACTTTTTAAGTCAGATTGTCAACTGTAAATGTGTCAAATTTGTAACTTTTCATTTCATAAATTACATAGTATGTCATAATTTAGACTTTCTATGTCACGTTGTCTTTTTAAGTCAGAATTTCAACTTTTTATCTCATAAATGACATAATTTAGTCGTTATATGTCATAATCTTTTAAGTCAGACTTTTTAAGTCTGATTTTTCACTTTTCATCTCATAAGTATTATGTGGGATGTCATGATTTTGACTTTATGTCATCATTTTATGTCATAGTTTTGACTTAGTTTGTAATCATTTTGGCTTTTTGAGCCAGAATTTTGACATTTCATATTATAATTTTGACTTATGTCATAATTTCAACTTAGTTTGTAATCATTTTGACTTTTTGTCCAATTTTTTACTTTTAGTAACATAATTATGAATTTTTAAGCCAGAATTTTGACTTTTCATGTCGAAATGTCATCTTAAAATTTCTGCAAATATAATCTGTGAAATCGTAGTCAACATAAACACCATTTACAACCCATTTTACTTCCTAATGCGAATGTATTATATTCCCCTCAACCAAAGCTATGGAAATAGATACAGAATCATCTTGGAGCGACATGAGGGTGAGTAAATGATTTTATTTTTAGATGAACTGAGACTGTTTCCCACAATATTTGCTTCTCAAATGACATTATAAACCTCGTCGAGTGAGAAAGAGACTGACTGTCTTTCCTGTGGCGTAATTAAACCCAACATGATGGATTATAGGACGTGTGTGTGATTACATTTTAAAACAGCCCAGCAGAGTGACAGGAGAAAAGATCTGTCCTATTAATATATCTGTCACTCAATTACGCAGTTATATTATTTTATATCTCCTTTTCCAATTATCTTATATCTCCGTTTCCCATTTTCATATCAGGTTGCACAGTTCAGCCACACTTTAACTTTATAACAGTAGAGGAAAAACATCACAGTCTCTTAAATATCTCATAATTTGCTACTTTACAGCAGAGAGAAGGTCACCAGATAACAAAATGTTCTAAGAACGCTTTCCTGATGTTCCCATTATCAAAGCGTTATTTCTGAATGTTCTCTAAACTTTCAAAACATCCAGTTATTGAAATGTTTTAAATGAACATTCCGTTTACCCAACATAATGGGAATATTACTTTGAATGTTCTCTGAAAATTCTGAAACTAGTAATAACATTTAAAAAATGTTAGACGAACATCCAACTAAAACGCTTCAGAAATAAAGGTCCCATGAATAGCGGTGTAACGGTACACAGAAGTCATGGTTTGATATGAGTTCAGCGCAACAGGAAAAAGCAACAAATCCTCAATGCTAAGTTTCTTTTTATTTAAATGCAAGGTTTCTTTTAATCAGCTACAAAACGGAAAAGCATCTCTTGTGTTATAAAAGTCCAAAATAAATAGAATGAAAACTTGTGCAGAGATTAGGTTTCTTTGCGCGTAAGAGTTCATTAACATGCAGTGACAATGGCGGATACACAAAGTTTAATATTACGCGATAAGAAAGACAGAGAGAAAGAGCCTACTTTACCTTTCCACAAGGAAACAGCGAGTGAAGCGGCACCTGAGGATTGCCATTTCCAGGACACACATATTTCATCACTGGACTAGTGAGACTTCCACGGCACAAATCACACAATGCCAAATAATTTTGTCTCATTATAACAGAGGACATAAAAACGTAAAATACCCTGTCATTTATGGTCATACAGATAAGAGTAACACATAATTTGAAACTGTAAAGGATCTATTTTTCTCTGTGTACACTCACAATAAAAACAAAACAATGTGCTTCTGCAAAATAAGAAAACAAACAGGATTCTGTGTCCTATCCGTGGAGTTTGTGGAGAGGGCAACAAAAATTAATCGAAATTCAGCATATAGTCTTCTTGCAAGCTCACATCTGAACTCTTGTTTTGAGTTGGTGAGTAGATCGTCTCTTCTTCTTCTACTCTTTCTCCTGTTGTGGCGGTTAGCAAACAGTGTTGCGCCCCCTTCTGGATTGGAGTGTGGATCGCCTGTGACTGTATTCATCGTCTGACTGCATGCACCAAAGCGTGACTTCCGTGCCATGATGGTTTGGGATGAATACATGTCCCGTTACACCCCTACCCATGAACGATGTGTGAATGACGTTTTTGTGCCATTGTTTTAAGAACAGAGAACATTGATGGAATGTCACTGGAGGAACATTTGTTCATAACTTTGCTAGAACCTTCTGAGAATGTTCCCTGTAAGCTTACACAGAGATGATAAAGTTTTTCAAAAATTTTCAAAACTTGCACCTTTGAACCTATTTCAAGGTTTGCGTTCTCGAGCCACCAAACACTGTTGTCGTGCAAATGAACGGCCAGAACACATTAAAAGTTTTCTGTTTTCTGTTAGAACGGTGTCGGGTTAGCGGCCCCTAAGTTAATAACTAATGATTTTTGCAACGGAAGTGAATCGATCAAAACTAACTTTAGCTGGACAATAACTTCATTCTAGAGCTGCTGTAAAGCCAAAACAATCTCTGTTACTTTAATTTCCTATCATCACTGTAAAGCTGCTTTGAAACTAGAGATGCGCGGATGGGCTATTATCTCATCCGCAACCGCATCACAAAACTCATCATCCGTCCGCCATCCATCCGCACCAACGTTTTTGACCAATTTTCAAAACCGCACCCGCCCGCAATCCGCTGATTGGGCGATACAAGGCGCTGCTGATGACAGCCGCGAGACTAGAAAGCTCTCAGAATATCAGCAGTGAACTCCGTCTCCGATCGGCGCACAGGGACAAAGATAACAATATTTAACAATGTGTATATATTTTTCATTTGATTGGTTCAACCGCCCGCCACCCGCCCGAATTTAATTAAAATATTTTTTTTCGTCATGTCATCCGCCCGATCCGCGGTTTATCCGCGGAGTCCGCGGCTGTAACCGCCAACCGCGCATCTCTATTTGAAACAATATATATTGTTAAAAGCGCTATATAAATGAAGGTTACTTGACTTGACTTAGCTGGGTCTCCAGCTTCTCAGATGTTTCTCATGAGAAAAGGTCTCAGATAATCTCATATGTGTCTCCTTTAGATGCCCAAGAGATTTTAAAGTCTCACTTGTCTAGATACCACAGTCAAACGGATGTGTTTTAGACCTCTTTGCATGGATAATCTTCATTTAAGATAACAGGCTGTGACAGGACTAGGACAGGATTTGCAGACAGACAGGCAATTCCCATCCAGTTTTCTGCCCTTTAGGGAGGGAAATTCTCTTCTCGTGTGATTTATACACAGCATCTGAATAGTGGCGCTCCGCAGCTCGTCTCGTTGGCCTGAGAAACAAACTCATTCTCATTACCTGTCAAGCACATGCCTTCAAGATGCTATAAAAAACCAACAGATATTTCCAAAGCTCCCCCTCCGGGCTTTTCCTTACCTCACAGCGCCAGACGCGTGGCATTTCATCAAGCTGCTTGTTATGAAGAACCAGTATGTGTTGAAATGCTGTTCATCGGCCTTTGTACGGTGGCCGAGAGAGCTCAACGTGCTGCAACCTAAAGAAGACGCATGCAAATAGAAAAAAACGCATGCAAATAGAAAAAAACGCATGCAAATAAAAAAAACACCCGCAAATTAAGAAAACATCATCAGTTTCACAACACACGTGCTCCAAATACTCACAACACAACCAAATACAGAAACGCGCTGAAAAAGCTCACAACACAACCAAATACAGAAACGCGCTGCAAAAGCTCACAACACAACCAAATACAGAAACGCGCTGCAAAAGTTCACAACACAACCAAATACAGAAACGCGCTGCAAAAGTTCACAACACAACCAAATACAGAAACGTGCTGCAAAAGTTCACAACACAACCAAATACAGAAACGCGCTGCAAAAGCTCACAACACAACCAAATACAGAAACGCGCTGCAAAAGCTCACAACACAACCAAATACAGAAACGCGCTGCAAAAGCTCACAACACAACCAAATACAGAAACGCGCTGCAAAAGTTCACAACACAACCAAATACAGAAACGCGCTGCAAAAGCTCACAACACAACCAAATACAGAAACGCGCTGCAAAAGCTCACAACACAACCAAATACAGAAACGCGCTGCAAAAGTTCACAACACAACCAAATACAGAAACGCGCTGCAAAAGCTCACAACACAACCAAATACAGAAACGCGCTGCAAAAGTTCACAACACAACCAAATACAGAAACGCGCTGCAAAAGTTCACAACACAACCAAATACAGAAACGTGCTGCAAAAGTTCACAACACAACCAAATACAGAAACGCGCTGCAAAAGCTCACAACACAACCAAATACAGAAACGCGCTGCAAAAGCTCACAACACAACCAAATACAGAAACGCGCTGCAAAAGCTCACAACACAACCAAATACAGAAACGCGCTGCAAAAGTTCACAACACAACCAAATACAGAAACGCGCTGCAAAAGCTCACAACACAACCAAATACAGAAACGCGCTGCAAAAGCTCACAACACAACCAAATACAGAAACGCGCTGCAAAAGCTCACAACACAACCAAATACAGAAACGCGCTGCAAAAGCTCACAACACAACCAAATACAGAAACGCGCTGCAAAAGCTCACAACACAACCAAATACAGAAACGCGCTGCAAAAGTTCACAACACAACCAAATACAGAAACGCGCTGCAAAAGCTCACAACACAACCAAATACAGAAACGCGCTGCAAAAGCTCACAACACAACCAAATACAGAAACGCGCTGCAAAAGCTCACAACACAACCAAATACAGAAACGCGCTGCAAAAGTTCACAACACAACCAAATACAGAAACGCGCTGCAAAAGCTCACAACACAACCAAATACAGAAACGCGCTGCAAAAGTTCACAACACAACCAAATACAGAAACGCGCTGCAAAAGCTCACAACACAACCAAATACAGAAACGTGCTGCAAAAGCTCACAACACAACCAAATACAGAAACGCGCTACAAAAGCTCACAACACAACCAAATACAGAAACGCGCTGCAAAAGTTCACAACACAACCAAATACAGAAACGTGCTGCAAAAGCTCACAACACAACCAAATACAGAAACGCGCTGCAAAAGCTCACAACACAACCAAATACAGAAACGTGCTGCAAAAGCTCACAACACAACCAAATACAGAAACGCGCTGCAAAAGCTCACAACACAACCAAATACAGAAACGCGCTGCAAAAGCTCACAACACAACCAAATACAGAAACGCGCTGCAAAAGTTCACAACACAACCAAATACAGAAACGCGCTGCAAAAGCTCACAACACAACCAAATACAGAAACGCGCTGAAAAAGCTCACAACACAACCAAATACAGAAACGCGCTGCAAAAGTTCACAACACAACCAAATACAGAAACGCGCTGCAAAAGTTCACAACACAACCAAATACAGAAACGCGCTGCAAAAGCTCACAACACAACCAAATACAGAAACGTGCTGCAAAAGCTCACAACACAACCAAATACAGAAACGCGCTGCAAAAGTTCACAACACAACCAAATACAGAAACGTGCTGCAAAAGCTCACAACACAACCAAATACAGAAACGCGCTGCAAAAGCTCACAACACAACCAAATACAGAAACGCGCTGCAAAAGCTCACAACACAACCAAATACAGAAACGCGCTGCAAAAGTTCACAACACAACCAAATACAGAAACGTGCTGCAAAAGCTCACAACACAACCAAATACAGAAACGCGCTGCAAAAGCTCACAACACAACCAAATACAGAAACGCGCTGCAAAAGCTCACAACACAACCAAATACAGAAACGCGCTGCAAAAGTTCACAACACAACCAAATACAGAAACGCGCTGCAAATACTCACAACACAACCAAATACAGAAACGCGCTGCAAAAGCTCACAACACAACCAAATACAGAAACGCGCTGCAAAAGTTCACAACACAACCAAATACAGAAACGTGCTGCAAAAGCTCACAACACAACCAAATACAGAAACGCGGTGCAAAAGCTCACAAAACAACCAAATACAGAAACGCGCTGCAAAAGCTCACAACACAACCAAATACAGAAACGCGCTGCAAAAGTTCACAACACAACCAAATACAGAAACGCGCTGCAAAAGCTCACAACACAACCAAATACAGAAACGCGCTGCAAAAGCTCACAACACAACCAAATACAGAAACGTGCTGCAAAAGCTCACAACACAACCAAATACAGAAACGCGCTGCAAGTAACACAGACCACAACGGAAATGTTTCCGGGGAACCAAATAAGTGACGAACCCGGCTGGGACGTGCTTATTGCTCGTGAGCATCCCTATGCCCTACTCCCTTCGAAGGGTAGACGGCAGAACTCTTCAAGTGGGACTTTGAAGTGAGCTTGGCACTAGTGTGCCATTATGTAGCCGTTTGGAACGCACTTGACGAAGGGAGCAACGAAAGACAACGTAATTTCCAACGTAAATATTTTCACCTGGGATGTTCCCATGACAACGCAGCACGTTGTCCATCAGCTGAATAGCTGTTCTGACGACAGAAATATAATGCTGTTAACATAACGGTTGCAAATAATTTTTTTTTTTTTTTTTTACTTTACAAAAAAACTGTTAAAATATGCGTTTTATATCCGTTATATCTGTGTGTCAGTGTCTCAACTTTAAACCTTTGGACCCTACATTACCTAACATTTCTTATGAAACGTTTCTTTATGAAAATTTAAACATAACATGAAACAATTTGTACAGTGTAACTGATGTATAGATTAATATCTTGCCTTCATGTTCTTCTTTATCTTTTTTATTTATTTATTTATTTTAGTTTTCAGCTCATTGCTCTTTTCTCATTTGTATTCTGATGACATTGAACATTTTGTTAATACATTTTGTATATTGTATACAAGTTGTATGTCATAAAAAATTTAATCTGTGTTTTGCGGAAAAAAAAAGTTAAAAGAAATAAAATAAAGTAGAATTTTGAGCTGTAAGCAAAGAGTATAGAAGAACTATAAAAAGTATAATATTATAATATTATTTATATATACAATATATTACAATATTATTTTAATATTATAGTTTATTTATAAAAAATATAGGCTTTCACTTCTTGTCAATAAACGTTCTTTGCTGTAAGCACGTCTATGGCTGTGTCCGAAATCTCCATTCAAACCACTACTCCCTAACCCCTATGTAGGGGGTAGGGAGTAGAGCACTATATAGTGAGCTCACCAGCATAATAGAAACACCACTTTCGGACACTACTCGATCGTCTCTCGGCGCCGTTGATTACGTCATTACTGTCGCACTATTTAAACGCGCCATCATCTGTCAGCTGGTGCCGAACCAGCTCTGGGCTAAATAGTTTTATTTTTTTTTATAAATACATTACATTATATTGAGCTTATTTCTCCAAAATTGTAAAATTAAAAGTCATTTCTGGCCGTTTCTGTTATAATGCGTTACTCAACACATGATTATAACTTATAAACATAAATAAAATTAATACACATATTTCATATATTTTCATTTTCGCGCCACACCGTTTTCTCTTGCCTGTCAACAGAAAAACAGATCTACATTATCAAATACCTTGCTCATAATACTCTTAATAAAACAGCTTTTATTCCCATATTTTATTCCCAGGCACATTTTGGCAATTCCAAACCATATTACTCTTAAAAACTACTATTAATGTTGTGTATTTAATCATTTATTTATTTATTCCCAAAATGTGCCTGGGAATAAAATATGTTCAGAAAATCAACGTGCCTAATAATTCTGCACACACTAACGTTTTACAAAACGAAATATGCATTTTGACAAACAACAAACAAATCTGTCAGTATTATTAACGGTGATGGCAATGTAGTCAAATAATAAAATGTATAATTTCAATACTCAAATACTCAAAATACTCCTTCGCAAGAATTTGACACAACTCACTCCCATCCAGCTGCCGAGGCAAAACGCTTCCCTGAGAAGAGGTGGTCCTTCTCTCTCCTCAGGCGAATAAATGTGGCCACATCATCGTCGGTCCCTGACGAGATCAAAATAAATTGACAATCCATTCTTGCTTTTATTTGTGTTCAAATATGTTAGTTTAGCGGCGTGACACATTTGTTAATAACGTTACTGTACAGTAGAGGGCTAATGTTAGCAAGCTGGGTCGTTAGGCATGATTTGTGCGTAATGGGGCAATACGTGCTTACAAACAATTTATACATGTCTGACAAAATTGTAGAACTACTACATATAATAAGTTAAACGAGAAAGAACATAACTTACATATGTATGACAAATTCGTATTGTCGCGCTGCTCTCCTTGACGTCCATCCGCAATTTTTACGATCAGCGCAATGCATGATGGTATGTAGGGCTTGGGTTAGTGACCATCGGTTGTACACTACTTTTCAAAATGCATTCTGGGATACATTGAGTGGACTATATAGGGTATAATAATCATCACTATACATTCGGACAGCACTACAAAATGGCGAGCTCACTATATAGTCCACTATATAGTGAGTAGTGGGAGATTTCGGACACAGCATATGAGCACGTCCCAGCCGGGTCCGTCACTTATTTGGTTCCCCGGAAACATTTCCGTTGTGGTCTGTGTTACTTGCAGCGCGTTTCTGTATTTGGTTGTGTTGTGAGCTTTTGCAGCGCGTTTCTGTATTTGGTTGTGTTGTGAACTTTTGCAGCGCGTTTCTGTATTTGGTTGTGTTGTGAACTTTTGCAGCACGTTTCTGTATTTGGTTGTGTTGTGAACTTTTGCAGCACGTTTCTGTATTTGGTTGTGTTGTGAACTTTTGGAGCGCGTTTCTGTATTTGGTTGTGTTGTGAACTTTTGCAGCATGTTTCTGTATTTGGTTGTGTTGTGAACTTTTGCAGCACGTTTCTGTATTTGGTTGTGTTGTGAACTTTTGCAGCGCGTTTCTGTATTTGGTTGTGTTGTGAGCTTTTGCAGCGCGTTTCTGTATTTGGTTGTGTTGTGAGCTTTTGCAGCGCGTTTCTGTATTTGGTTGTGTTGTGAACTTTTGCAGCACGTTTCTGTATTTGGTTGTGTTGTGAGCTTTTGCAGCGCGTTTCTGTATTTGGTTGTGTTGTGAACTTTTGCAGCACGTTTCTGTATTTGGTTGTGTTGTGAACTTTTGCAGCGCGTTTCTGTATTTGGTTGTGTTGTGAGCTTTTGCAGCGCGTTTCTGTATTTGGTTGTGTTGTGAGCTTTTGCAGCGCGTTTCTGTATTTGGTTGTGTTGTGAACTTTTGCAGCGCGTTTCTGTATTTGGTTGTGTTGTGAACTTTTGCAGCACGTTTCTGTATTTGGTTGTGTTGTGAGCTTTTGCAGCGCGTTTCTGTATTTGGTTGTGTTGTGAACTTTTGCAGCACGTTTCTGTATTTGGTTGTGTTGTGAACTTTTGCAGCGCGTTTCTGTATTTGGTTGTGTTGTGAGCTTTTGCAGCGCGTTTCTGTATTTGGTTGTGTTGTGAGCTTTTGCAGCACGTTTCTGTATTTGGTTGTGTTGTGAGCTTTTGCAGCGCGTTTCTGTATTTGGTTGTGTTGTGAGCTTTTGCAGCGCGTTTCTGTATTTGGTTGTGTTGTGAGCTTTTGCAGCACGTTTCTGTATTTGGTTGTGTTGTGAACTTTTGCAGCGCGTTTCTGTATTTGGTTGTGTTGTGAGCTTTTGCAGCGCGTTTCTGTATTTGGTTGTGTTGTGAGCTTTTGCAGCGCGTTTCTGTATTTGGTTGTGTTGTGAACTTTTGCAGCACGTTTCTGTATTTGGTTGTGTTGTGAACTTTTGCAGCACGTTTCTGTATTTGGTTGTGTTGTGAACTTTTGCAGCACGTTTCTGTATTTGGTTGTGTTGTGAACTTTTGCAGCACGTTTCTGTATTTGGTTGTGTTGTGAACTTTTGGAGCGCGTTTCTGTATTTGGTTGTGTTGTGAGCTTTTGCAGCGCGTTTCTGTATTTGGTTGTGTTGTGAACTTTTGCAGCATGTTTCTGTATTTGGTTGTGTTGTGAACTTTTGCAGCACGTTTCTGTATTTGGTTGTGTTGTGAACTTTTGCAGCGCGTTTCTGTATTTGGTTGTGTTGTGAGCTTTTGCAGCGCGTTTCTGTATTTGGTTGTGTTGTGAGCTTTTGCAGCGCGTTTCTGTATTTGGTTGTGTTGTGAACTTTTGCAGCACGTTTCTGTATTTGGTTGTGTTGTGAGCTTTTGCAGCGCGTTTCTGTATTTGGTTGTGTTGTGAACTTTTGCAGCACGTTTCTGTATTTGGTTGTGTTGTGAACTTTTGCAGCGCGTTTCTGTATTTGGTTGTGTTGTGAGCTTTTGCAGCGCGTTTCTGTATTTGGTTGTGTTGTGAGCTTTTGCAGCACGTTTCTGTATTTGGTTGTGTTGTGAGCTTTTGCAGCGCGTTTCTGTATTTGGTTGTGTTGTGAGCTTTTGCAGCGCGTTTCTGTATTTGGTTGTGTTGTGAGCTTTTGCAGCACGTTTCTGTATTTGGTTGTGTTGTGAGCTTTTGCAGCGCGTTTCTGTATTTGGTTGTGTTGTGAACTTTTGCAGCGCGTTTCTGTATTTGGTTGTGTTGTGAACTTTTGCAGCACGTTTCTGTATTTGGTTGTGTTGTGAACTTTTGCAGCGCGTTTCTGTATTTGGTTGTGTTGTGAGCTTTTGCAGCGCGTTTCTGTATTTGGTTGTGTTGTGAACTTTTGCAGCACGTTTCTGTATTTGGTTGTGTTGTGAACTTTTGCAGCGCGTTTCTGTATTTGGTTGTGTTGTGAACTTTTGCAGCGCGTTTCTGTATTTGGTTGTGTTGTGAGCTTTTGCAGCACGTTTCTGTATTTGGTTGTGTTGTGAGCTTTTGCAGCGCGTTTCTGTATTTGGTTGTGTTGTGAACTTTTGCAGCGCGTTTCTGTATTTGGTTGTGTTGTGAACTTTTGCAGCGCGTTTCTGTATTTGGTTGTGTTGTGAACTTTTGCAGCGCGTTTCTGTATTTGGTTGTGTTGTGAGCTTTTGCAGCGCGTTTCTGTATTTGGTTGTGTTGTGAACTTTTGCAGCACGTTTCTGTATTTGGTTGTGTTGTGAACTTTTGCAGCACGTTTCTGTATTTGGTTGTGTTGTGAGCTTTTGCAGCGCGTTTCTGTATTTGGTTGTGTTGTGAGCTTTTGCAGCACGTTTCTGTATTTGGTTGTGTTGTGAGCTTTTGCAGCGCGTTTCTGTATTTGGTTGTGTTGTGAACTTTTGCAGCGCGTTTCTGTATTTGGTTGTGTTGTGAACTTTTGCAGCACGTTTCTGTATTTGGTTGTGTTGTGAACTTTTGCAGCAAGTTTCTGTATTTGGTTGTGTTGTGAGCTTTTGCAGCGCGTTTCTGTATTTGGTTGTGTTGTGAGTATTTGGAGACCGTGTGTTGTGAAACTGATGAAGATGTTTTTTTTAATTTGGTGGTGTTTTTTTCTATTTGCATGCGTCTTCTTTAGGTTGCCGCACGTTGAGCTCTCTCGGCCACCGTACCTTTGACCCAAAAGTTATTTTACCCGAAGGTACATGATCACATGTCTGTGATCGAGTCCGATTATGCTTGACCTTATCAGTGGACTGCACACGTGGCCTTAACTGACTTAATTAACCACGCCATGATGGATTTACCCGTCACACTCAGCTTCAGGCCAGGAGAAAGTTTATCTGTGCCCTTATGAGAGACTTTATTGCTCTGCTTAAAATTAGGAAGTGGAACGACTCTTTCAGGTAGTGAAGCATTGAGGACAAAGAGCAGGAAATCAGGAGGATCTGCTCCAAAACCCAGTGAAAAGGTACCAAGCAGGGTTATTATGGTTAACTAAAACTAATACCTTCAAATTTAATTCTAGTTAAATACTAATACTGGCCAAATTCTAATGTATTTTTTGAAAGCAATCTCAGACTGAATTGAGATGAGAAGAAAAAAAACATCTAAGAGGACAAATAAGATGCGAGAAATTTTTAATTATATTAACCCATGCATGGGGGAAAAAAAGCTAATAATGTATTAAAATTATTATAGACCTACTTGTGAGCTACAAGGTTGTTAATCGATTGTATTTTCATCTGTTGAAGCCGTCAACCCGCATTATTTCAACTTATTTTTATTTTTAAATAATTGTGTTTAACAGTGGAATTCCTGGTGAGAAACTACAATACCCATGATGCTGTACAGAAAATTACACCAATCAGAGAGTCGAGAGAGCTCTTTAGATCCGCCCACACCCATGAAGCACTCAAAAGACATGATCCAGTCGATCTCACTACACTCTCAACATACTTTTATAAAAAACTAACTTAATCTACAACACTGCCTACAACGCTCTGGATCCTCACTGGAAACCGAAAGTAACTCACTCTCGCTAAACGTTCACTCTTTAAATTCTTGCAGCAGGGAACAACACAAGTTGATACCATTATGACTAAAAGTTTAAGAGGTATTTCCTACTAAAGCAAGACGGTGTTTGACTCTGGTAAGCGTATCCATAGCAGACCGGTGGGAGTGGCCTTGGATGGTGTTAAAGTTTTCCTTCCTATTTGGCAAAAGGGAGGACAACAGCCTTTTCCCGCTGTTCTCTAAACATTTTTTTAAATCATCTTTCTATTCTATAGGCCGCAAAGTTATACTGAATGCCCTATTTGCCAGCTGTGAAGTACCCTTTAACTGTTTTTTTGTCCAAAATATTATTTTATATTGCTGAATCAACCTAAATACCAAATGAATACTTACATATAGGTGAAACTGGAAAAATTTGAATATCGTGGAAAGGATATAATTTTGATGATTATGGCTTACAGCTTATGAAAACCCCAAATTCAAAATCTCAGAAAATTAGAATATTACATCCTTAAAAAAAAAAGGATTTTAAATACAGAAATGTCGGCCCTCTGAAAAGTATAATCATGCATATGTATATATACTAAATATATTAGTTTCACCTTTTAATTTGAATAACTGAAATACATTAACTGTTGCACGATATTCAAATTTTTCGAGTTTCACCTGTAAATTAAGTAAAAAAACATCTACAATTGTAGGTTACCACCTTTTACAGTGTATGTAGGCTATAGGCAGTCAGATAACTGCATAGAGATCGAGCTCTACAAGAACACTCAAAAAGAAGTGCATGCCACTTTCTAGGCTGTGTGTGTGTGTGTGTTTGCAGGATTTTATAAGCACAGTATTTTTGTGCACAAGCATGGAGAGGGTTGAAGCGGCTCCCAGTCTCCCACCAGCTGTCCTTCAGAGCTTCAGGAGACTTTAGGACTCACAGGTTCAGCAAAGACAATCATTTACACACTCTAATTAGACGTGAGTGAATTATGCAGGGTAGAAACAGAAAACTCTGTGTGATACTATTTGTAGATTTTCAGCAATGTTATGAAACCTGATTATGAGCCACTAAGAACAGAGAAGTTTATGAGATCTTGCCAGCTTTAGTAATATACAGTGTTCGTTGAATAACAGAGCATTGGGTTCTTCTGGTTCAGGTAATGAATGAAGTCAACATGAAATCAGAACTGACTCTATTTGCTTCCTTAATGCACATTATTGTGAATGATTCACTGGTGCATGTTATTTTCATATTTTCGAGTTTGTTGTCATGGTTTTTAATCAAAATCTAATAACTTGCTCTATTTCAGACTTTTTCAACTGCCTCACATCCAACATTTTATTTTGTTTATCCAGTCTTTATCTTGAATGTTCTGTTTGAATACAATATGACCCTTTTTTGTGAAAATGCAATTGATTGCACATTATGACTATGTTGACTTTAAAATGGCCCATAATCATCAGAATGAAAGCTGGTATGTTTTATTTTCCATTTGGTCAAATGCAAAAAAAAACTTATCACAGCTAACAAAAATATACTCTAAGAATGTTTTGCTAACATTTACATTAAGTTATGAAAATGTTACTTCTGAATGTTTTTCAAACTTTCCAAACGTCCAGTTTATTTTATGTAGGCTATTAAGAATGTTTCTTAGTTATTTGAACACTAGAGGAACATTCCATTTTATCCTTTTGAAACCGTTATTTCTGAAGGTTTTTAAATGTTCAAACGTTCCTTTTTTGGGATGTTTGTTTGTTTTTGTATGTTTCTTCTTGATTATGTGAACGTTAGAGGAACATTCCATTTTATCATAATTTTTTAATGTTCTCTCAGTGTTTCAAACACCAATTTTTATATATTTTAAGAATGTTTTGTTCTAACATTTACATAACCTTTAAAAACCATTAGTGAAAGGTATGGGAACTTTCTCTAGCTGGGATCAGTCTGATATTTAACCTGTCTTGTTTAGTGTGAAAAGATAATTATATTTCAGTACTTTTAGCGAAGCTTGTGGATCAATAAGGCACATTTATTTACAAAAAATGTGACCACAGACAACAAAAGAAACGCAGGGTTTCATATAATTTCCATTTCTGCTTTTTCTGGTATCGAGTGTCTCACTAAATTCACCCTCTGAGTCTAATGGCATGAGATGTGTCTATGAATGAAGACACATACAGAGGAAAATAAGTGAGCCGTTCATTAATTGAATCAGTGTGTAGGAGCCACAGGGAGTCATTAAGTGAACCAGTGCAGAGAGAGAATGAAAGAAACAGAGCAGGAGAGTGAGAGAGTTGTCTGGCAATCTCATCTCATCTGAGCTCTTAAGATGTGAAAGGTTGTATCCGTGACACCGGCATCTCACCTGAGACTCAGTGTTTGAATTATCCGCTGCTCTCTCCTGAATGTCATCCAGCATTAGGCAGATCCACTCTCAGCCAATGCACTGCATCCTGTTGAACCGACTGAACCTCGATGGAGCCGGGAGCAAACCTCACTAGAGCTTACAGAAGTTATTCAGGATACATGTTTACATCATTTTAAAAAAACTTTGGTAACACTTTACAATAAGGACTAACAATGAAACAATGAAAAATACTTCTAAAGCATCTTAGTTCATGTTAATTTATGTTAAAACATTATGTAATAAATGGACCTGAGCTGACATGAACTAACAATGAACAGCTGTATTTTTATTAACTAACATTAACAATGATTAATAAATACTGTACCAATGTTAGTTAATAAACTAGTTCACAACTCAAACTGTTGCTTCGGCCTGAACAAGTTCGAATTAGAGATTGTTACCTTTTTTAGAAATTCTTATGTTGCTTAGCAACAATCCAATTGAACATTCCGAATGGAGTTATTCCATCTTGATTGTAATACTGTTAGAGGTTTAATTATTGTGTTTAGATCAAGTTTGTTATGGGTAAATGTAAATGAAATAAATGTCAGGATAAAGAGCATCGCAGCCTAATTCATTTGAATCTGCTATTACTCAACATTGTTTTTGTTGCTTAATTGCAGAGAACATGAAACAGAGTGTACAGTGACAATACAAAACAATTAGAATAGTAAAAAAAAGAAAAAGAAAATGGCCAATATAAAGAAAGATATTTAAAAATAGCCCAAAAGCAGAACAAATTGTAACAGTTCTTAAAGCTTTCTTAGTAGTAGAGACTGAAAGAGAGACTTGTGTAGAGACTTGGGTAATTTTCCATTTCTTTTAAAAAGACAGAGAAGACTTTACTTGTTTGTGAATGTAAAATGTGTATATACTATTATTTGATATTGTTAGAATGTTAAATTTAAATAAATTTTGCCTGCACATTTGATTCATCTGGGGGTTTTCTACAAGCATCAGGAAATGCAATTTTAGTTATTGTTGCCCTTTCATTTGCTGCCGCTGCACAGACCTTCTACAACGGGTCATTGGTTCTTTTTGTATCTGTGCAGAAAGTGTTTCCTGGACTCACCAATGGTTTTACAGTGGAGAAAAACATCATCCTTGCCTACAGGACTGAAGATGGACAGTCATTTGCTGTGACTTTTCCCTCCACGTCTGCTTGAGAAGTGACTAAATGGAGCCGCTGATGTGCTGAGGGAAAGTCAGATGAAACAGCCGAGAGACAAACAACTTTATCGACAATAAGACAGAACAAAATGGATGGCAAGATAATGTATTCACTCTAAGACAGTGAACTGTGTGAGAGCAATAATGCACAGGAATAAACGATTAAAATATCAGCTCAGAATACAGGTTGTATATTTAAAAGTCAACTGTGATGAGGTCATGGTTGTCTTATGTCTTAAACCTGCACTCTAAAAAATCTTGAGTTAATTTTTTTTTTCACCCAAATGCTGGGTTGAGCCTTTTGGATCATATTTTTCTGTGTTTTGGTAGTTTTTGTGTTACCCAGCTCATGGGTCAGACGTAAACCAGTGGTTGAGTTGTTTATTGCGTTCCTTATTGCGTCCTCTTTAGGAGTGAGTCGTTCTTCGTGCCATCGAATTGGTGCATTTCATCGGTAAAATACAGGCCTGTGTACATTTTATTTTATCTATAAAATTGTACTGTGTTTATTAAATTTACAAAGCAACTTACAGAGACGCGATGTGAGTCAAATGATTGCCGTATCTGACTTTTTATGTGATGGAAACGCCTGATGCCTTGTGGGATTTAAATTAATCTGTAAACACTAATTCATGTGTGAAGTAAAATTATGCTGGGTTAAATAAACAACCCAATTTGCTGGGTAAAATTAGCCCCACATGTGTTCTGTCCTATATTTACTCGGCCCTTGAGGGAAAAAAACAGCCCAAATTGTTTTGTTTTTAACCCAGTGTGCAGAAAGACTGAATACTGTGTCACAGTTCATGTAAAGGTAATATGTGAAGTAGCTGCCTGTTTTCGTTTGTGTTAAAGATAGAAATAACAGCCCCGTCCACCAAACAGAGAAGCTGAAATACTTCCCCTTTAAAGCTAAATGTTTGCATGAATCATCCGTCTTCAGAAGCTCGACTGTGATTCACTTTCTCTGGGGCCAGTTAAATGATGCATCCCATTATTCAGAGAAAACGGCACCAACTACGGACAGCATTGCAAACTGATGACTCAAACTAAAAAGGATGGTTTTGTTACACAAGCATCTGGTGTTTGGGTTAGTTTAGTCAGAGCTAGTTGTTTTCTTGACAAAGTGCAGTTTTTCCACATTTGTCTAGTTACGTTGTCCTCAGTTCGCAGGTGGTGGACGAAGTTCCTTGTATGATCTGTTGCTCGTGAGTTTTTGCTAATTCATTATGCGCCATCTGTCCGCACAGCGTTTTGTTTGAGTAAACAGAAATTTAAGGCAAAACTTGCATCTCTTTGTTTCTCATTAGCAGGATGCTAATGAATGGTTGATAATTTGTTAGCAGTTTGCATCAAACACATGTATGTTGCATCTGCCCTGCAGCGTAAAAAACCTGAAAATAATTTTAATTACACCCCAGAGACTTGTCATGCGTAAAAAAAGCGGGAGAAGTGCTCTGGGCGACGAAAAGTTGATTTAAATTCACACAATAGAGTCTTGTGTGTTCTGAAGTGAACCTGAGTTGTCAGTGTTATTGGTGGTTCATTTTGGTGAAAACTCACTGAATACAAAAAATATATATATACTTTTTATTTACTTTATTTATGACCCAAATACACAGCTAACAAAAATATGTTCTAACAACTTTTCGCTAACATTCCCATTAGGTTATGAAAATGTTGTTTCTGAATGTTCTCTGAACGTTCAAAACATTTTATAACATCATTATAAAAACCGCATTATATTAATTGTATGAAAATGAGTTGTTTATTTTAACCTTTAATAATGATACCAGCTGACAGGTTTCCTTTTTGTTTCCTTTGACATTCAAAGACACGCGTCAACCAATGAGTGATTTAAAACTTCAAACCAGCAGCGGCAGAATCCACAGAGGCCTCCACAACTGAAAAACTCTGGAAAATTGAGAGGACAACAAGGTTGGGATGGAGGAGAGGAGAAAAGACAGAAGAAAGAGTGAAAGGACCAATGAAGGACTGAAGCTCAAAGCCTGAAACACATGAAACAACATCAGAGACACGAACCCGTTCCAGAGGGAGCGCAACCGTTCCTGACTGAAATCTTGCCTCATTGTTGGTATTTTGAAACTCTTGAATTATCTCCATGATGTTTATGCTGGTTTTGGTTGTGTTAGTGATTCACTAAGTCAGGGGTAGGCAAGTTCGGTCCTAGAGAGCCGCTGTCCTGCAGAGTTTGGCTCCAACACTGAAATAAACCTCACCTGCCTATAGCCTTAGTAATCCTGAAGACATTGATTAGCTTGTTCAGGTGTGTTTGATTAGGGTTGGAACTAAATTCTGCAGGACAGCGGCTCTCTAGGACCGAACTTGAAAGTGGAGAGACTACGGAGCCCCTAAAGGGACATGGTGATGGAAAAAATATGGGATGCTAATTATAATGCTATATATAAATTAAGAGCACTAGTGTGATATATATTTATCCATTCAAATGATTTTTCATTTTTTGCCTTTTTTGATTGTTAGAAATATCGTATTTAAAGGCACAGTAGCCAACACACAAAATACATGACCATTGGCAGTAATTACATACAGAAATTTGAGCACAAAATGCAGAGACTGACCACAATCAATCACTTTAAAATCAGGTGAAGGTTATGATACTTTTTTATGGGTGAATCTCATGAAAACTGTAAAGAAAAACATTAAATAGTTTGCATAAATGAAGCTTGTTTTAGGACCATTATAGCCTTTTGAATTTTTTTTATATTTTCATTTAAAACATTAACAATTAAATCTTTCTTTTTAAATCAATTTCTTTCTTTTTTCAGGATGAAATATGACCTGGACCTTTTTATGAGATGCACCTTTAATAGGGGCCAAAAACTGAAACTTTTTGTAATCGATTACTGCAAGTAAGAAAGGTTCAGGTTAATTAATTGATTAATTGAGAGTTCAACCTGAGAGTTCAAGGTTTAAGGCTTTTTTGGAATACTACGCTAAACACTTGAGGCTGAAATGACAGGGAATATTGGTTTCTAAATTGGTTGAGAAGCTTAAAAAGTGTGTGTGTGTGTGTGTGTGAGTGTGTCCATGTACAGGTCCTTCTCAAAAAAATAGCATATTGTGATAAAGTTCATTATTTTACATAATGTAATGATAAAAATTAAACTTTCATATATTTTAGATTCATTGCACACCAACTGAAATATTTCAGGTCTTTTATTGTTTTAATACTGATGATTTTGGCATACAGCTCATGAAAACCCGAAATTCCTGTCTCAAAAAATTTGCATATTTCATCCGACCAATAAAAGAAGTGTTTTTAATACAAAAAAAAAAAAGTCAACCTTCAAATAATTATGTTCAGTTATGCACTCAATAGTCAATACTTGGTCGGGAATCCTTTTGCAGAAATGACTGCTTCAATGCGACGTGGCATGGAGGCAATCAGCCTGTGGCACTGCTGAGGTGTTATGGAGGCCCAGGATGCTTCGATAGCGGCCTTAAGCTCATCCAGAGTGTTGGGTCTTGCGTCTCTCAACTTTCTCTTCACAATATCCCACAGATTCTCTATGGGGTTCAGGTCAGGAGAGTTGGCAGGCCAATTGAGCACATTAATACCATGGTCAGTAAACCATTTACCAGTGGTTTTGGCACTGTGAGCAGGTGCCAGGTCGTGCTGAAAAATGAAATCTTCATCTCCATAAAGCTTTTCAGCAGATGGAAGCATGAAGTGCTCCAAAATCTCCTGATAGCTAGCTGCATTGACCCTGCCCTTGATAAAACACAGTGGACCAACACCAGCAGCTGACATGGCACCCCAGACCATCACTGACTGTGGGTACTTGACACTGGACTTCAGGCATTTTGGCATTTCCTTCTCCCCAGTCTTCCTCCAGACTCTGGCACCTTGATTTCCGAATGACATGCAAAACTGAGCAACAGTCCAGTGCTGCTTCTCTGTAGCCCAGGTCAGGCGCTTCTGCCGCTGTTTCTGGTTCAAAAGTGGCTTGACCTGGGGAATGCGGCACCTGTAGCCCATTTCCTGCACACGCCTGTGCACGGTGGCTCTGGATGTTTCTACTCCAGACTCAGTCCACTGCTTCCGCAGGTCCCCCAAGGTCTGGAATCGGTCCTTCTCCACAATCTTCCTCAGGGTCCGGTCACCTCTTCTCGTTGTGCAGCGTTTTTTGCCACACTTTTTCCTTCCCACAGACTTCCCACTGAGGTGCCTTGATACAGCACTCTGGGAACAGCCTATTTGTTCAGAAATTTCTTTCTGTGTCTTACCCTCTTGCTTGAGGGTGTCAATGATGGCCTTCTGGACAGCAGTCAGGTCGGCAGTCTTACCCATGATTGCGGTTTTGAGTATTGAAACAGGCTGGGAGTTTTTAAAAGCCTCAGGAATATTTTGCAGTTGTTTAGAGTTAATTAGTTGATTCAGATGATTAGGTTAATAGCTCGTTTAGAGAACCTTTTCATGATATGCTAATTTTTTGAGATAGGAATTTTGGGTTTTCATGAGCTGTATGCCAAAATCATCAGTATTAAAACAATAAAAGACCTGAAATATTTCAGTTGGTGTGAAATGAATCTAAAATATATGAAAGTTTAATTTTTATCATTACATTATGGAAAATAATTAACTTTATCACAATATGCTAATTTTTTGAGAAGGACCTGTATGAGGACTGTGCAATTACTTGTATATTAATCAAGATTACAGCTATATAATCCTGTATCCTGATGTGACACAGGTTTCTTTATAAAATGTCTTTGTTGTAATCGCGCAACTGAATGCATGATGAATCAAAGGCCTTAAAATTAGTCTATAAACAACAATTAGTCCTAATGAGGGTATTTTAAGTATATTATGAGTTCAGAATAATCTTACACTAAAAAAAAAAATCTTTAGAGCTGAAGTGGAAAGCGTTGCAGGTAATTTTTTAATTATGGTGGATTTGTTAGACGTCTTGCTGATCTATAATCTGAACGCAAAAATACAGCTAACACAAATATGTTCTAAGAACGTTTAGCTTACATTCCCATTAAATTATTAAAATTAAATTATCTGAAGATTTAAAACATATATAAATGTTTTAAGAAGTATTTTTTGGGTTATACGGTCATTAAGAGAACATTCCATTTCACTGTTTAGCAAACATTATGGGAATGTTACTTAAATTCTGAAACAAGTAGCAACATTGTTTTGAGATTATTAAAGATCAGATGACTCTGAACAAACATTCTATTAATGTTACTGCAAGAATGCTTGTTCATAACTTTAAAAGAACCTTTCCAGAACGTTAGCTAAAGTTCTAAGAAGGTTCTCTGTTAGTTGGGGAGGTCGTTTGCACTGCAGGCGAGAGACGCTGTACCTGTAAACATGTAAATGCAGCTCAAAAGCAGCTCATTCCACAGGCCTTTATAAAGATAATCCAATCTAATGTCTGCATGATGTATCTGGTGTTGCTGTTGTGCTGCAGTTCTACAGGATTGAGAAATATTTCATCAACAAATGAAGGAGCCAGAATCCTGCACAACAATTCACAGTTGATTTATGGGCAACAAACTTTAAAGGTAATTACCAGTACTAAACACACTGAGAATGTATGTGTGCAGCGTATATATTTCTGTATGTGTGTGAGACCAATAGAGATTCTCTATCTGATTGTGTTCTTGTGCAGAGTAAGTTCATAAACTCACTACTTGTGTTTTAAAGTAAAGCCCCTGTGTTTCTGAAGTTCACTGACTGTGGTTGAAAGAGGATTTTGTTTCATTGTGACATAAAAGATCATGATAATGATGAAAAACATCCAAACTTTCACCTAAACAATTAATGCTGACCTTTTGTTTGTTCTTTTCATTTTTCGAATGTTATTGTTATCAGTTAAATGGGTGGTATAATGCCATTTTCACAAGATGTAAAATAAGTCTCTGATAAGTGTGTATGTGAAGCTCAAAATTCCCCACAGATATTGCTATATAGCATGTTAAAATTGTCACTTTTGAGGGTGAGCATAAACGCACCGTTTTTGTGTCCGTCCCTTTAACTATTTTTTTTTAATGAATTCATTCTTCAGTTTTTTCACTCTTTGTTTGTCCATTCTTTTCACATTTTTAAAAGTACACTACATTTTTTGTTCAAAATTAACAAAATTGAAAATAGTCAATAAATCAGATTGTTCTTTCAAACCTTGTTTTTGTCTTATCCTGATTAACTATTGTAAGCGTTTTATAAGTGTTGTTTTATATTTTAGACCTGAGATGATGATTTTCGTGGGAAATTGCATACTTGCATCTAGTAGTAAATGTTTTATGACCTGTAGGAGAATCATATTCATTCACAGAGTCACGCAGAGCCGAAGCACAACCAAAACAAATTTCTTCTGCAAAAATGCATGCAGTTTGGTTTTGTAACAGCTGGAGAACCAAATGTTGCATAGTTTACCTTTAAATTAATTTTCAGTTTCATTTGTTTGTTTTCTTGTTTGGTCATCTGTTCTTATCTGTTTGTTCTTTATTTTGTTTCATTCTTTTGTTATTTTCTGTTCTTTTGTTAATTAAATAATTTTCTTTTGCTCTTGTTTGTTTGTTCTTATTTTTTCTTCCATATATATATATATATATATATATATATATATAGAGAGAGAGAGAGAGAGAGAGAGAGAGAGAGAGAGAGAGAGAGAGAGAGTTTATTCCACAATCTGTTTACTATTTTGTTCATTCTCTTGTTCATTCATACTTTACTGTTGTTTTTTATTTGTTTATTCTGGTGTTTATTTATTCCACTTATTTTATGTTTGTTAATTTATTATTTCATTCATTTGCTTCTTATTTTCATCTGTTTATTTGTTTTCTTTTGTTCTTCTTTTGTTTATTTTTCAATTTGTTCACACTTTTGCTCATTCTCTTGCTCTTCTGATGTTTTTATTTGCTCATTCTTGAGTTTATTCTGCTCCTGTTTTTATCTTTGTTCATTGATTTTATTTTTGCTGTTAGGAAAAACTAGTTGAGGAACGACCACTCCTTGAGTGGACAAAGGACCTTGTTGCAAATTAATTTTTAATGAACTCCCCCTCGTGCACTATCGAGACGAAGGTCTCACCTCCCTCATCCTAAATTACACGTCTTCCCCTCATCCCCCACTCTTGCAGAGATCACCCAAACTCACACAAGAATCTATATGGTTTTAATGTCAACAATTATCATACAGTTTTATACATGTTTGGTATCATTTTAAATGTCTCAGTGCGACTGGTACAAATGTCTCATTCCCAAAGAAGTAAACCAAAAGGTAATAAAGTTCTTCAGAGTTTAGAAATATCTTGCACACAGAAGGGTGTGAAGGGTGAAAGAAGGTTCTGTCTATATAAAGAAATGCAGCAAAGGGTTCAGGGCCTTTCTGTACCTCAGATCAGCCTGTGAATGCTGAGAGTCGCCCAGACTCTCAGCTTCATGTATTTCCTAATGTCGGGTCAACATTCCTCCACTTTATTCCAGAGCATTTGATGTTTTGTATTGATTATCTTTGAACTGATTATGAAATTGTAATGATACATTTACCTGACATAATAAATTGTTACATTTGATTATTCTAACTGACTTTGACATTATTTTCATTAGAGTTAAAAGGAATAGTCAAACATTCACTCACATGTTAATGATGGACGGATATCATTAAAACCTTTTTCATTTATGTAGTCAGATGAAATAACGAGTTAATGCATATGAGAAAATGTATTGAATTGAATCAAAAATACTTTGCCGTGAGAAAAGACAGTAACGCGCAGAGACCTTCTGTGCTGATCGGATGCCGGACTTTGGGCCGATCGAGCACGAGTTTACATTTTTTTGTTAAATCAATTTATGAATTAGTTTGTTCTTATTCTGTTTGTTTTTCATTGTTCTTTTGTACATTCTTTTTCTTGTTTATTTGTTGTCATTTTCTTCTGCTCTTTTTCTGTTTGTTTTTTCTTTCTCATGTTTATTTTTTTGTTTGTTTTTTCTTTAGTTCATTATTTCAGTTTTTTTCACTTTCAATCTTTCATTCATTCTTTCAATTAGTTTACTCTTGCCGCCATTTGTTCAGTTTGTCTTTGATCTTTCTGCAGAATGCTGATGAATGAATTCAGTGCTTTAATGTTTATCCTCTAATCTTTCATATGTGTACTTTTCATGTTAATTATGTTGTGTAGTTTTAGTCACAGATGAGGCATTAAACTCCCTCTTTCTGGATCATAAGACTCTTATGTCCAGTAACACAAACACACACACCAAAAAGATTTTAGTTACAAATTACTTATATACTTAAACATACTTAAATACTTTCTCATCAAATGTATTTAAGTAAAATACTGCTGTGAAAAATTTGTAGTAATTTGTAATTTGAAAATACAAAAAAAAGTTTACAGAATTGACTTATAAGTACTATTTTGAAGTGCAAGAGTAACTGTGGAGTTAGATACACGTAAGAGTATAGAATATCAGATTATCATTGTTTAGTGCAAAAGAATGCACTTGTAATGGGGAAGATTTGCGAGACAGCGGGAATGAGCTTCTCACATGAGAGTAAAGTTGACATCTTTCTCTCTTCTGACTGCCCTAATCAATCTCTCTCTACTTTTTACCTCTTTCTGAAAGTTGTGAAAACACTGTTGTGGCATTTCTTTTTTCTATTTGAGCAAATGGGAACACAAAAAATATGTTTAATTCAGACTCTCATTCACCACTAGAGAAGTATACCCAACAATGACGATTTCCACTTCTGAAAAAACACGGAAATGTGGAAAGGGTCAATAGGATGTGTTACGTGATTTGCTTGCATCTAGCCAAATGGTTCTATTAAGCTTGATGATTAAAATTATTATATGCGAGAATAAAATGACATATTTCAATAAGTCAATTATTTAGTAAAATACAGTCTCTCAAAGTTAAATATTTTGTCATTTGTATTTCCTTAACAAAAAAGAAAAAAGTAATTAAATACGTATTTTAAATACATTTAATTAAAATACTGCCCATCTCTGCACACACACACACAAAGTCCATCCTGCATAACTTGACCAGAGTTTAACCATTCTGAGTCCAGTGAATGTCTGTTTGTAGTAGAATGCTCTAGATCTCAGACATGATTGATATCTTACTCTAAACCTTGATTTAGATGCTTCACAACAGAACGGGCTGGAGAATACTGCATATCCTAATGAGTATTATGTAAAAAAGATTATAGTGTATCTGTGTTTGTGTGATTGCAACAAAACAGCAAGGCCGTTCAGCAGCCACCCTGCTGTTACAGTGACACCAAAGCACTATAATTACTAACCTGTGTGTGTCTGTATGTGTGTTCAAAGACCTGATTTAACCCGTCTGCCTCTTTGATAACTACTAATACTTTATTCTATACTAGAATTTTGTTCAAAATTAACCAAATTTAAATAATAAATCAATACACAATCAATCCATCTTCCAAAACGTGTTTTTGTCTTATCCTGATCAGAGGACCAAAAGTTAGCTTTAATAATGCAAACAAATATTATGACTGGATAATAAGGGAATGTGTTTAACAGGACAGATGCAGTGAGTTTATTTCAGCACAGATCCAATATAATCATCACGGATAATTCTAATACTGAAAAAATTAAACCTGGATGTATTTTATATACAATGTTAATTTAAAGTGTTTTTCATACAAGTAAAAAATAAACATGAATACATAAAAAATGAAATTATATTCATTATTTATCAATACAGCCAGTACAAGCTAAAGGTGCTGCACTTTCAGTTTCCTTTATAGTTTTGTAATAATTTTCCTAAAAATTAGATGGTGACAATTTTACTGTAGTTACACGAAGATGTGCTGATAGCTATTCTTAGATTTGGCAATTAAAAAGACACAAATTCATTATAATAGGATACAGTAGTCTGAGAAAATCAAAATCTAAAGTACAATGATGTGAATGTGCACAGTGCAGTAGTAAGTGCGGCTATAGTGACTAAAAGAAGTCATATACACCTTGGATGGCTTGAGAGTGAGTAAATGAATCTTTCATTAGTCTTTGTCTCCCTCTGCTGGTACAACACAAACACACATATTCAGGCTCTATATTTTCTCTCACAAAACTCCAACCTTTTTTAATTTATACTGTGCATTTATACATAAAATTGGTCAATCTATGAATAAGAAACTATTTTTCTGCTCTGAAACAAAAGGTGTTTTACTGCCACCTCATCAGGTCTGCCAAAGTATTGTTGAAATCTAAATGAAGTCTTAATTTATAACAGTGAAGTCACTGTATCTTCAGTCTCTGTCGATTCTGTTGACTGCGAGTCTCTGTAGCGGATCCTTATTCACTATCAGATGATAATCTAATACCTAAAATAAAAGACACAAACCGTCACTTATGCAGTGAGACATTATGTCTGTCACATCTTTTCATAAGAAAACATAGCACTAACTAGATAAGCTATATTAATTCATTATCAAACATGACATCACAAAACGGACATCTGATACAGAACCAGCAGAAACGATCATTACACACACTACAAATTTAATATTAGTTAATAACAAACAACCCAAGTCTCAGATTATCACAGAGACAGTTAAAGGGTAAAAGCTATTTTGACAATCAGTCTTAACAATATGAGCAGAATTAAACAGTTTAAACTTCAGAGACCTATAGAAACTGAAGCTGAATTTAAGACTCATCTTATTATCTCAGACAAAATATTCACACACATGGTTTTACTGAAGTGAAAATTATGAAAATTGTTAAAAACTATTGTTACCATAGTGTCTTCAGTTTATAATGGGGATCATCCTTCAGATCAGAGAGCAGATAAACTCCTGAATCTCCAAGTTTATTCCCATTCAGGTCCAGTGTTCTCAGGTGTGAGGGGTTTGATCTCAGAGCTAAAGCCAGAGCAGCACAACCTTCATATGTGACACCACAACTAATCAACCTGTAGAGATCAATGACACATTAAGATTATCTCCAAAGCTAAACATGACCACTTAAAAAAAATAATAACAATGCTGCAAATACTCAGTTCACATTGTTAAAATACATCAGTTGAGATTAAGGGATGAAATATACAGTTTGTACATCATGAAATCCTTATTTCTATGGAAAGTCCCCATAAAACATAGAAACCCAGCGTGTGTGTGCATGGTTTTTCCTGCATTGGACATTTTTTGGTGGCTGCCAAATCAAATTTTTGTCCCGCCGAAGCCTTATTTGGTCCGTTATTGTGATTCATTAGCATGTTCACAGTTGTTTTGTTGTTTTTGTACAGGGACCAGATGCCACTGATGAGTCCTGCTGACTTAAACATTCACATGAGTCTCTGTACCTGAACATGGCCAAATGAAAAAGCAAACACCTTGGAAATGACAGGTATGGAGAACAGGAACTGTTTCAGGAGGGTCACAAAGGCGTGTGTTCGATAATCTGCCTTTTTGTCCTTTGTAATGTATCTTTGTATTATGTTGTAAATAAGTCCTAACAATCAAAAAGCCATTCTTTTAATTTCTCCACAATCTTTGTTCAAGTTCCCTCACAGTCCCACCTGATAGGGCCATTAAGGGAGGGACTTTGTCTTCGCAGGTGTGAAACATGAATATTCATGATGATTCATGCCCTCCTCACATACAGCTTTCTGACACAAAACATATCTTGCATATTTTAATCAATACATTGTTTTATGCGAATGAGTGGGAAGGATGATTTTCACATCCTTTTGAAGCAAATATTCTAGGCTACGTGATTCAGTTATCAAAAGTCTTACGGACAAATAATCCATATGGGTTTTATAGCCTTATTTCAGTGACTTATTTATTTTTACAAATCACGCATAAACATAGTTTTTTAAAATTACAAACTTGTACATACATGCTGTTCACATATTATTGTAGCAGTTTATGCTGAATACAGTGTAATCAGACTTTAGCCATGAAAATGTTACAAGTAACAGAAATAAGCACAAATGTCAGGGCATGTCAGAACACAGGGTTAAAACCAAGTTATATTTGTTAACATTAGTTAATACACTGTGAAGTAACATAAAAATACAGCTGTTTATTTTTGTTCAACTAACATTAACAGAGATAAATAAATACAGTAATACATGCATTGCTCATGGTTAGTTCATGTTAGTTAGCCCAATACATTAATGTTAACAAATCAAACCTTATTGTAAAGTGTTACCAACAATTAATTTAATCAGAACACCTCTGAAATTAGAACGCAAGTGTTCTTACCCCATTTAGCAAGAGTTGTTAGCAAGATTTAGCCTTAATAATCTACAGCATTTTCAGGTTATTTATTTGACAATGTGTAGAAAAATTACCAAAAAATAATTTAGTTCTGACTGGATTGAGGTGAAACCAGTAAAAAGCACAAAGCAAGTTGTTACCTAGCTGCTGATTGTATTCGATTGTTGTTTATACGGTAGAAAACTAGACTATTAGTTAAAATAAACCTTTTAATGACACTTTTTTAATTCTACTTTTTAATATTGATATTATTATATACCAAAATAATTATCAGGTCTAGCAAAGAAGGATTTTATCTTACAAAGCTATGAAATCCAGTGGTAAAAGACGAAGAGGAGAGCGCAGATGGGCAGCAGAGAAAATACCAGGCACAGCAAGATCACTGTTTGCGATGCTCGAAATATAGGAATAAAAACACCCAAAGAAATGCTTTACCATAAACGCCACCAGCTGTCTGAGATTGAATTTGCATTCTCTTTCAGTCCGTCTGTTTTTGTTTTATGCAGGTGTATGTGTCTTATGTATCAATTTCACAAAGCTAAAGTCAGATCATTCTGTATTTGCATTAAGTCTTGAAATTATGCCATCTAATTTAAATCAAACAACTGCTCATGCTACATGTGTGTAGCATCTTTGTTTGGATTGTGATTAAAAAAATTACAGTGGTTGACTAATTTCAAATGCCTACAGTTTTTTAAGGCCAGTTTGGACTGTAATAGAGCAAATTAACAAAAATAAATTTGCTTTAACAAGAAAAAAACAACAACAAAAAGGCAGCGAGTATCGGGATTGGCCAATTTGCTTGTAAAAAATTGGCCATGAAAAATCTATAGGTAAATCTTGCCTCTTGAGAGACGACTCTCGCAATGTTTTCTGTACTGCACACACATCCAAGCACGCTCACAGAAAATGTGATTTTAAACCATTCAAGCATGAGAATACTCACGTTTTTTACCTGCTGCACTCTCTATAATACTAATCAAACAACAAGACTAAATTCACTTGTTCTTGACTAAATAACTTAATAAACAAAATATACATTACAAATATAGTTAAAGTACAGTTATTTTACATCTGATTATGGTTTCTGTATGTAAATACCTGAAAATCTTAAAACCCTGTTTATTTCAAACGTATCTTTGTTCAGTTGTATCTATGTGTTTTGATTACAAATTTTTTATTTGTACTTTTTTAATTGAGTGTTTACTTGACTATTAATGCTTGAAATTTTATATTAGTTAGGCTAATTGTTTTCCTATGGTATTTTTTAAACCACAGGCAAACGTTCCTTGCATAAGTGTTCTTTAGCCTGTAGACTTTTATTCATGATTTTCAGCTACAATGTTTTGCAAAAGACTAAATGTGAATGATTTTGAAGTTCTTGTTTTTTTTACCTATTGGAATCGAAATTAGGAACTGATAAGAATCGGAAACTATAAGCAGAATGGAAATCAAATTTGTTACAATTCAAACGATACCCAACTCTAGTTACTGTATAGTTATGATTAAGTGTTACCGTTATTTCAAACTGGTTGCCATTAAGTGTAATTGTTCATTTGTTATGCAATGATGTGATTCAACAAAACAAAAACAAAAAAACACAAAATAAACAAAGTAAAGATGAATCTTACTGAGAGCATTATTTTTTTAAGATTTACATTGATATGGCCAAATATATTGTTATCATTAATTATTTTGGTCACGATTATCATGTGGTGTAGTATCTGATATGGTGACAGTCCATACACCACTTTCCCCTTTTCAGCTGCAGCTACTCATTTTGAGGTGATGCTTATGCTTTTGAAAGGGTGGTCTGTTTGCACAAGCATATCAAGGTAAGTTGATTTACATAAAAATATTTGTGATAAAAAAAAAAAAAAAGAAATCTTCACTCTAACCTGCGTTTGTTGGGCTTATTTAAATCTTAGTTTTACTTTCTTTTGAGGGATATTAATATATTAGATCTAAATGTTCCTTTTCGGGTAGACTCTTCACCTTTGCTATCTATCGCTGGCAGGATCGGACGGTTCAAACGGGAATCTCTCACTAAACTGCCGGATGGGGCTTATTCTAAGGATATTTTGTACGCACCAAATACATATTAATCCTTATTCACTCTGAGTCTTTATGGTAGAGATGCTCTTACCCTAGTTCCTCCAGTTTACAGTGAGAATTCTCCAGTCCCGCAGAGAGCAACTTCACTCCTGAATCTCCTAGATTATTAAATGACAGATCCAGTTTTCTAAGGTATGAGGGGTTTGATCTCAGAGCTGAAGCCAGACCAGTACAACCTTCATCTGACACACCACACTTCCACAACCTGTAAAGAAAAATGACACTCTTTACTCTCTCAGATCAGACACACAGATTGAATCAACAGACTAGTATATACATGACATATATACTCTTGCAAGTAATCAATGATCTAATCTTTTGTTTTTAATGTAAATATGTGTGAATGATTTACATTTGACATATTTAGTGCAAGTAGTAATAAGATGAATGAAGAACTAGAACTTTCCTGCTTTTTGTAAAGTTTTTTTATTCTCCCTTTATGATTTGTCTTAAATGTATTGTTTTTATACTCTTTATGTTATAATTTAATACTGCGTCATGTATGCCAATTATCAGACTCTCTTAAAGCACCACCTGTGATAAAGTTGTACTTGTGATAATTTCAGTTGATGACCCCTAATTGCTAATTTATCAAGAAAAGGGTGAATGTTTGTTGCAGAGTGAGCACTGAAGATAGCAATGTGCTGAAACATTTGCCCCTATTCATTTGTTTTTAATTCACTTACTGTGCGTTCACACCAGACGCGAATTGAGCGTCAAATTCGCACCTGTCGCATCTAGTTATACGCGTGTACACTTTGAATCCATTCGTGCATCAAGAGCGAAATTGACACGCGTAAAAAAACAAACGTTTGAAGCGAAATTTACGTGCGTCGGAGGCGAAATCTGTTGGTGGCCATCTTTCTGTTGGCGGCCACAAGACGGCTAATGTTGATCCGAGCATTCATCGAGAGAGCCGAAAAAGATCCAGACTCTGTATTTGCTCTGGAGAGCAGAACAACGGTGTAGGGATCATCGTCACCGTACTTGGGTCCACCAGACCCTTCGGAGGTGAACCCAGTTTGGCGAGATTCACCATTTGCTCCAGGAGCTGCTCCTGGATGACGGCCGCTTTCAGCGGTACTTCCGCCTGTCCCGCTTCCAGTTTGATGACCTGTTGTCCCGCATCGGAGCGAGGATCACCCTCGCCCACCTAGTCTGTAATTTATTTTTGTTTTGATGATAAATGGAGCCAGCCTAGGCTATTACAAAAGTAATTAAACTGTCCTGTGATTTTTTTCCCTCACACAACACTGTCCAGACACAAACTATGTTGTTGCACTAAAGTATGTTGATTCTCTTTACATTAGAATAATAATAATGTTTCATATAATCTAGATTAGATATGGAATAAATAGCATACAAAATTAATGTCTCATTATCACATAAAAACTTGATTTTAATATATATTTACTTCACCATGTGACAGCAGCAAGCTGGCTCCTGATTGGTTAACGCGGCGCGAATTGACGCAGAAGTTCAGATTTTTCAACTCGGGTGGCAGACGCGAATTCGCGTCAAACACGTGAATGCACAAAAAGCACTAAATAAATAATTTGCGCGTAACACCCCAGACGCTCAATTCGCGGCATTTGCGGCATTTGCGGCATTTGTGCGAAGGTGGCGAATTCGCGTCTACCACGCTCTACGCCTCATTCGCGGCGCAGGAATTTTTTACGCGCATAACGCATCTTTGCATTGACTTAACATTGAAATCACTCGCGCTAGACGCTCTATTCACGTCCGGTGTGAACGCACCATTACACTTTGCCCGAAAGCAATCAATAAAATAAAATAAAAATGTTCTGAAACACTTCTGTAGTCTGTACTGAATCCAGGTGCGACCAGCCACCTTCTTGATCGTTTTACACTTTATTTAAACAGATGTGATATTAAATTAATTAATGGTAATCATGTTGACTCCCAATTGTTTTAATGAATGTAATTAGGGCTTTCACAATTCCTCTATTAATTTGGAGTACTTGATTTAAAAAAATCCTCAAATGAAATTTCAAGTAACCGGCAAAATACTGGAAGTGGTTAATTTCAAGGACGAGAATCTATGAACCGCATTATTAGAACGTTTTCAAAGGCTTGGCTATGATTCAATTGAATAAATATATGCCCTGTTGGTATAATAATTCTCAAAGCTGCTATATTTCTCAGCATCTAAGAGTGGCTTCGTTCACAGTGAATGCTGCTCCACAAACTATAATCATTTATATATGTGAAGCGTCTCTATCTCAATCTCTGCATATGCTGTGACTTTAGGGCTTATAGTGTTCATCTGGGAACGCAATGTGCGCCATTTCAACAAATTTAACAGGTAAATCATCTATAAACCTACGCCAACACAGGAGAATGTCATTATCTTTTGAAATATACAAACTGTTCATTGCAATTTAAAAATAGAAGTTTAATCTGAGTTTGCATGTTTGCTGTCCAAATATTCTTGTTCGAAAAATTACAGTGGCTGTAGCATTTCTGTCGTAAAGAAGTTGTCAAATATTATAGATTAAAATGTTCATGTCATTTGACCTATAATAAATAGGGATTTGATCTGCTGTAAAGTGGGACAACAACAATCACCAGGCTGTTGGCACGCTTTGAAGGCATTTGTAATAATCCATAATGTGATTGTTTATACAATGTATATTGTGTATTTTAACGGTGTTGTTTTATAAAACCATGATTACTTGCTTTTGATATTTTATTTGAACTAAATATTATTGCCCCATTGTTTTTAAAAATGAATTTTAAGTAATTTTAAAGGCTATTGTTTGATTTTGTCAATTTTTATTACCACAAAAAATGATCTGGTTAATCGATTACCAAAATAATCGTTAGTGAAAGCCATAAATGTAATAAGTTTGAATCCCGTATTCCATTTTGTTACTTTATGAATAAATTAAATTATAAAATTCACTGTGACTTAGATTCATGTGATTCTCATATAATCTTACCTCAGTTCCTCCAGTTTAAAGTGAGGATTCTCCAGTACAGCAGAGAGCAGTTTCACTCCTGAGTCTCCTAGTTTGTTCTCAGACAGATTCAGTTCTCTCAGGTGTGTGGGGTTTAATCTAAGCGCTGAAGCCAGAGCAGCACAACCTTCATCTGACACACCACAATTATAAAACCTGTAGAGAACAATGACACTCTCAGATCAACAGAGACTTAATTATTAAAGAGAAAATAACATAAGCTCAAATCACCATGTTAGATGGATCTTGGTCTGTCACAGAGCATAATCATAACACATCTGCAGTCAAACTCAAGCAGGAAAAAAAATACTAATTGTGTTTATAATTTGTACTGTATCTCTTTAAAACCAAACACTTCAATGGGTTAAACAATTCAATAGGTCACTGTTATTCCATGAGATTAAGTATGTGTGAGAGAAATATTATATGAAAACTGTTATAACAAATTAAAACTATATCACATAAAAATATAGAAAAATTGTAACAGGAGAGATTTAAGTAGTGAACCTGAAAGAGTCATGAATCCTCCACTTTTGCTCAAGTCTGCCTCTCAATCATTCAGAAAATCAACTTAAATGTGTGTGGATGGCTGTGAGAAGGGAGGAAGTGGGTGCAGCAAGGCAAGGCAGGGAGAAAGAGGGGAAAGAGCAACTGTCATCGTCAGCGGGCCATGACAACTCACTAAATGTCAGGAGTAAACTGTAGGATTTTTATAGCTGACAAAGTTATATTCCTACTAAATACATTGAACACCATCTGTTTTTTCCCTTTACCAGTATGGGAAATTATTTGGATTACAGCCCGGAAAGTATTTACAGAGTAACTCTCAGTAATTATAGTGTACCTATAAAGTACGTAGGTGTAGATATAAGGGAACAAATGTAAAGTTTGGGGAATAAAGGGGTAACAACCAGGAAAATTATATAAATATAAAGTATTTTATAACTAAGGGTTAATTATTCTAATATTATGATGGGCGACAATCTTACGTTTGGGAGCAATTTAACAAGTACATCATAGTGTACCAATATATACAGGCTTTTTTTAAGATTACAAGGTACATAGTGCATTTATACAGTCTTTTTTTTTTTTTAGCAAAAGTCCACTGATTAAGTTTGGGCTTCCGTGTTTCAAGGCAAGTAAAACAAACGATTGCAGCTTTTTTTTTTAAATACTGGGTAAATATACTCTTGTTCCATGCAATTATAGAGTAAGTGGTGCTTGTTATTCCATGTACTTACAGGGTAAGCATGTAATCTACAGACAGTAAATTAAAGTGGTGCTTGTTACCCTCTTGTTTCATGAAGTTACAGGGTGAGTACAATAAAAAATACATGCACACAATCTGATATCACTGAATCTGAAACCTTTATTTGGAAAACAGCTTAATTGAAAACACATTTACAGTGGTGCTCAAAATTAATGGCACCCCTGGTAAATATGATGGGCGGCAGTGGCTCAGTGGTTCATGTAGGTTGTCTACAAACCGAAAGGTTGGTGGTTCGATCCCCGGTTCCACTTGACCAAGTGTCGAGGTGTCCATGAGCAAGACACCTAACCCCGGCTGCTCCCGACGAGCTGGATGGCGCCTTGCACGGCTGAAACCGCCGTCGGTGTATGAATGAGTGAGTGAATGGGTGAATGTGAGGCAATATGTAAAGCGCTTTGGTGGCCATTGGGTCTGTTAAAGCGCTATATAAATGCAGTCCATTTACCATATGATCAAAAATGCCTGTAAAAAATAAATCTGCATTGCTTATTCTTTTGATCTTTCATTCAAAAGATTCACAAAAATCTAACATTTCATAGAAGTAAAAGAATTGAAAGTGTAAGTCACAAGTAAGTCACATTATGAAATAAATGTTTCTCTCCAAAATACAGTGGCCATAATTATTGGCTCCCTGTTATTAAATACTTTTTGCAACCTCCTTTTGCCAAGATAACAGCTCTGAGTTTTCTTCTATAATGCCCAATGAGTTTGGAGAACAACTGACAAGAGTTCAAAAACTATTCCTCCATACAGAATCTCTCCAGATCCTTCAAATTCACAAGTTCATGTTGGTGGTGCTTCTCACCCCACTCATTTTCTATAGGGTTCAGGTCAGGGAACTGGGACGTCATGGCAGAAGCTTCATTTTGTGCTCAGTTACCCATTTTTGTGTTGATTTTGATGTTTGTTTTGGACCGTTGTCCTGATGGAAGATCGACCCACAGCCCATTATAAGATTTCTAGCACAGGCATTTTTATCTGTTGGTATTTGCTAGAATCCATAATACCATGTATCTCAACAAGATGTCCAGGACCTCCAGCAAAAAAAATAGCCCCACAACATATAAGATCCTGCAGTATATTTAACCATAGGCATGGGGTACTTTTTATCCCTGTTTGCACCAAACACATTTGGTGGGTTTGCTGCCAAAACACCCTTTTTTTGTTTCATATGACCATAGAATCCAGTCCCTTTTGAAGTTCCAGTCATGTCTGCCAACTGAATATGCTGGAGTTTGATTTTGGAGGAGCGAGGAGGATTTTTCTTGAAACAAACCCAAACAACATGTGGTGATGTAGGGGTTGTTTGATATTTTTTTAGGCTTTCTGACCCCCAAGACTCAATCTCTGCAATTCTCCATCTGTTACCCTTGGAGTCTTTGGCCATTCAAACTTTCCTCCTCACCATGCATTAAGACAATATAGACACGCGTCCTGTTCCTGGCAGATTCATAACATATGGATCATACTTTCTCTTTTGTAATGCTCAACAATCTTTTGATGCAAATCAGAACTATCTTCTTTGGTTTTACTCATTGTGATGGATGATGAAGGGAATTTGGCCTTTCTGCTTCCTCATATTTAAACTCATGTGAAGCAAGAAGTCATAGCTAGACAATTTCATGTTCCTAGTCACCCTGGTGTGCTATAAAAAAGGTAAATATATGGATATATACTTCAGAGATATTTTACTCGTAAAAAATTCTAGGAGTGCCAATAATTATGGCCAAGGTGTTTTGTAGAAAAACATTTCATAATGTGATTTAAAATATTGAAGCTGGAGTCTTTAATCTTTCTCCACTGCAAACAAATGCTTTTCTTATTTAGTATTTTTATTGTTTCTAGTCCACATATCTAAAAAATCTTAAATCAAGGTGCATTTACTAAAATTAAGTGAGTTTATGCTTAAAACAAGCACAATTATCTGCCAATGGGGTAAGAAAAATAATATTGTTTCTGTTTGAATTACGATTCATTTTCTTAACCCATTGGCAGATAATTTAGCTTGTTTCAAGCACAGGGGTTAATACATAATGAAGAATAGCACGATAAAAGGGATTCCTTCTGTGGAAAGAAAGAAAAAGAGGAAAAACGAGGAGGAAGAAGCAAGAGAAACAAATAAGAAGTGTTGTAAATCTGTTTTCTAATAAGTTGTTTTTCAAATATAGGTTTCTGAGTGATATCAGATTGTGTATCAGTTTTTATTGCACTTACCCTATAACTACATGTAACAAGAGGGTAACAAGCACCACTTTAATTTACAGCCTGTAGATGTTACACTTACCCTGTAACTAGATGGAACAAGAGTATATTTCCCCAGTATTAAAAAAAAAGTTGTGCTTTCATGTTTCAAGTCAAGTAAAAGTGTTGCAAACTAAAACAGCTGCACTTTAGCTTTCAAAACAAATGACTGATATTTACCCCGTAATTAGAAAAAAAGCCTTTATGTATTGGTAAACTTATTACAAAGACTATGCAGTGTATTTTCTTGTTAAATCGTGCTGTAATTATTCACCACGTCATAATATGCGACATTGACAATGTAGCTCTTAAACCTCTGTATCTCTGTATTATCCCGTTTTCTCCAATTAAAATTAATGGACAGTGTTAATCCTGACTGCTGAGACCGAGTGTGTTTATAGTAAAGTGCTATCAGTACAGCAGTATCACCTTAATGAGGAGCAGCTTATGTGTTCAATAATTTACAGAACAAATAACATGAATGCTTCAAACAGAAACATTTTTATTCTCTTAATTCATATGAACAGGCGTGATATCAATTTGATGAATTTGATTTATGGTTCAATAGCTTTGCTTGTCACTGCTTGGCCGGCAAAATCCCATCACCACCTCCACGAGGTGCCGGCCGGAAACCGATGATTAATTTGATCGGGCTAACGGTGAGGGTGGTCAGTGACAGACGGTGTGGCGCGTCGGCTGATTGAAACTTCCTGTCGCATCAAAATTGCAATGCTAAAACGACATTTGGATCTGAATGCTAGGGCGTCCCCCATAGGCGACGCGTGCTGTCCCCGCCCAAACGGCGCGAAAAGTAGACGTGGGCTACCTGCCAAAGGACGCAGCAAGCCGAAACAGCTAGCCCAATTTGCAACCCTTAATATTGGCACGCTTACTGGAAGAACCCGTGAATTGGCTGATTCATTGAGAAACCGGCGTGTTGATATCGCCTGCATACAAGAAACGAAATGGAAAGGCGACAAAGCGAGAGACATTGGTGAAGGGTAAAAGCTCTACTACTATGGAGTGACAAAGAACCGAAATGGAGTGGCGACCATAGTCAGCGAGAAGTTGCGCAACAATGTCGTTGAGGTCAACCGTATCTCGGATCGCCTCATGTCAATTATGATCGACACTGGGTCAGCGATCCTGAGGGTGGTCTCCTGCTATGCCCCCCAGACCGGATGCACTGAAGCCGAGAAGGAGGAATTCTGGTGTCAGTTCGACGATCATCTTCGATCAATCAACATCAATGAGCATCTCCTGATTGGCGGCGACCTCAATGGCCATGTTGGGACTGCGAGAGAAGGGTACGAGCAGGTACACGGTGGACAAGGCTATGGGACCCGAAATGAAGGGGGCGGTCAAATTCTCAATTGCGCAGGGGTGCACGATCTGGTCATTGCTAACACGTTCTTTAAGAAACGTGACTCCCATCTCGCCACCTATACCAGCGGTGGACGATCGACCCAGATTGATTATTTGCTTATCCGACGCCGCGACTTCAAGCTGGTCAGGGATGCCAAGGTGATTCCATCTGAGACAATTGCCTCCCAACACCAGCTACTAGTCCTTGATCTCCGGCTGAACTCCGGCCTCCGACCCCGCACTCGACTTACTGGCCCTGAGAAGATCAAGTGGTGGCACTTGCCTGAGAAGACAATGGCCTATAATCTATCACCACCCGGACGAAGACCGCGTGGCCGGCCGAAGAAGCGGTGGCTCGATCGTCTGGCGGAGGATATGCGCGCAGTAAATATCACCACTGAAGATGCCCTGGATCGAGCCAAGTGGCGAAAAGCATGCAAGCAAGCGGACCCTATATAAATATGGGATACACGCTAGGACAGAGAGAGAGAGCTTTGCTTGTCACTAATGTAATAATAGTAATTTCCCTGCATTTTATTCCATTTGGATGTTACTTTGTCACTGTGAATTCTGCAATTTCAATAATAGCCTCATGAAAGCGTCACGTATGAACTTACCACAGTTTCTCAAGTTTACAGTGATGATTCTCCAGTACAACAGAGAGCTGCTTCACTCCTGAGTCTCTTAGATCATTCTTAGACATAACCAGTTCTCTCAGGTGTGAGGGATTTGATCTCAGAGCTGAAGCCAGAGCAGCACAACCTTCATCTGTGACACCACAATTATAAAACCTGTAGAGAACAATGACATTCTGATCACTCTCTTATCAAAATAGAAAAAAATATTTTGTTCCTAATTGTGTTAACAATATTTAAACAATTAATTCAATATATCAGTTAGTTTTACAGTTATTCTAAGAGATTTTCTATGTGAGAGAGAAAGATTAAATAAAAATGATATAATGGATTTTTCTTTAAATTAAAATAATATATATAAAAGTCTAAATATAAATGTTTATATACATACATTATAAATGTATATATTTGAAAATAAATTTCTCACACAAATGTAAATGTAGTTGTGTAGATCACAAATTAGGTCAGAAAGGTGGAGTGTTTAAAAGCTGAAGTGTGATATTATATTTTTTTGTTAAACCATTAACTTATAGAATTAATGTTTTAACAGCGATGATTGTTCTCAGTGTTACTTACTCAGCTGATCTAGTTGCTGTAACCACAGGTAGCAGCTTCTGAAGAACTTCATCTGCTGTATTTTGTGCTTTCAGGGTGACACTATTTGAAAATAAAAACAAGTTAATTATTAATGCTAATAATAATAATAATAATTAATATAATAAATAAATAAAACATTACATGCCTAACTAAACACTCAAATATTTTTTTAAATAACGCACTGCTTTATGAAGGGTAGGCAAAAACGTTTTTTAGTATCAAACTGTATAAGCTGCTTTTTTTTGTCCCATGCATTGTGGTTATTTGTCAACCATTGCCATTTCAGGAGTGACTCACAGAACAATAATTTAACGGATTCACTCCCACAATCAGACATCCCACCTCTCCTAGAAGCTCCGTGTCTCCCATATGTTGACATTGGGTGCTCCTCAAACAAAAGGCTGCATCCTAGTGAGGTTGTCTTTCCTAGTCCAGAGTGTGTAGGCTCGAATCCTCAGCATTAAACACTAGAATAAGACTGTCTAGTAGGTGCACATGGCTCTGTCACACGTTCCCACCCCCCACGATTACGGCACTAAAATACTATTAAAACAAAAATTTTGGGGAAAAAACATTGTATTAAAGGTGCAATGTGTAATATTTCTGAGGATCTATTGACGGAAATGCAATATAAGATCCATAACTATGTTTTCAGTGGTGTATAAAGACCTTGCACAATGAACCGTTGTTTTTATAACCTTAGAATGAGACATTTATATCTCCTTAACCACGGGCACCCCCTTTCTATGGACGTCGACATATTGTGTCGTCATGTTTCTATCGTAGCCGACAGCGAACAAACAGCGCTACAGACCGCGTGTCGTCGCTACCTTGAAAAATAAGTTTTCAGTGGTGTATAAAGACCTTACTTAATGAACCATTATATTTGTATTACCTTAGAATGACCAGTTTCTATCTACATACAACGCAGGTTCCCTTACATTGAAATGCGCTGACATGTTTCTACAGTAGCCCTAAATGGACAAACGCGTTTCGCTACTATGTTGCTCTTCGTGTAAGGAAGCAAGCTTAGTTCAGCAAATAAGAATTTCTTGTCGGCCACCGTAACTTTTGTTGGTTGCAATTCGTAACCTCACCACTAGAAGACGCTAAAAATTACACACTGCACCTTTAAAAAGCTTTATATTAACTGGCTTTTTTATTATTGCAATACAGTGAATGATGGCTGTTTGTCTCCCAGGCGCTTACATTATTGCCAGTTTAGTGTTAAGTGATTTTTACACCAAAACAAAAGATAACATTCCTTCATCTCCAAAAACAATATTTTTGACTTAAATTTCATAATGAACTCAAATAAGCTCTGTGCCGACTCATTTTTCATCAGTTTTTTCCTGAACTGGAAGGTGTGCAAAGGATTGTGGGAGACTGAAGGACACAAAAGATACACTTGATGCATCCTTCAAAAGGAGCTGATTTAATGTTGATATTTGCAGCCTTACTAGGACTTAATTCCGTTTGAGAAGCACCTGCAAATTATGTACAATATACCAAAAACCAATCTTTGCCCTGTGATTTATAAACCTCTGATCTCTTAGTTTCTCTTTGTTTATAATGTTTTAGACTGTAATGATTGTACTCAGTGTTACTTACTGATAATTTTCAGCTCCAATTAAGTTGTACAGCTTAAACTCATGCATTGTCCGCTCCGAGGTCAACAACACAAAAACTAAAGCTGACCACTGGGATGAGGAGAGTTTCACATTACGTAATCCTCCAGAGCTCATATGAGGTTGAGCTTCATTTACTAGTAAAAGATCACCCAGTTCATTCAGACAGTGAAACAGACTGATGTATTTATCTGGAGAGGGATTGTCACTGATCTTTTCTTTAATATAGCTAATTGTTTTCTCATTGCTGTGAGAGCTTTTTCCTGTATGGGTCATTAGTTCTTGTAAGAGACTCTGATTAGACTCCACTGATAGACCCAGAAGAAAACGAAGGAAAAGGTCCAGATGCCCATTTTTACTGTCTAAAGCCTCATCCACAGCTCTCTGATGGAGATCAGATAGTGAAACTTTGTCTCCATTAGTTGGTTTGGTAATCTGGTCAAACACATTGATGTTATTGTTTATAAAGGAGAGATGCACATATAGAGCTGCTAGATGTTCCTGAATGCTCAGATGAACAAAGCAGAAGACTTTCCCCTGACACAAGCCTAACTCCTCTCTGAAGATCTGAGTGCACAATCCTGAGTAAACTGATGCTTCCGTCACATCAATGCCACACAATCTCAGGTCTTCCTCATAGAAGATCAGGTTGCCTTTCACAAGCTGCTGATAAGCCAGTTTCCCTAGTTTGACAATCATGTCTTCATCTTTCACTTTCTTCTCATAGTCCTTCTCATGTTTGATGTTGGTCTGAATGATCAGGAAGTGTGTGTACATTTGAGTGAGAGTCTTGGGAATCTCTCCACTCTCTGCTTCACTCAACATCTTCTCTAGAACAGTGGCTGAGATCCAACAGAACACTGGGATGTGACACATAATAAATAGACTTCTTGATGACTTCAGGTGGGAGATGATCCTGTCAGCCAGACTCTGTTCACTGATTCTCTTCCTGAAGTATTCCTCCTTCTGTGTGTCACTGAAGCCTCGTACCTCTGTAACTCGATGGACACACTCAGAGGGGATGAGATCCGCTGCTGCTGGTCTGGAGGTGATCCAGATGAGAGCAGAGGGAAGCAGATTCCCCAGAATGAGGTTCGTCAGCAGCACGTCCACTGAGACTGATTCAGTCACATCACACAACCTCACATCGCTCTGAAGGTCCAGAGACAGACGACACTCATCCAGACCATCAAAGATCAACAGCACTTTATACTCATCACTGGATATGTCCATTTCTCTGGTTTCAGGGAAAAAGCGATGAAGAAGATCTGAAAGACTGAGTGTTTTGTCCTTCATCAAGTTGAGCTCTCTGAAAGCGAGTGGAAATATGAGCTGGACGTCCTGATTCTCTTTCCCTTCAGCCCAGTCCAGGATGACCTTCTGCACAGAGACCGTTTTTCCAATGCCAGCGACTCCCTTTGTCAGCACAGTTCTGATGGGTTTGTCTTGTCCAGGTAAAGGTCTAAAGATGTCACTGCATTTGATCGGTGTGTCCTCTGTTTCTGCTCTCCTGGACTGTGTCTCAATCTGTCTCACCTCATGCTCATTAGTGATCTCTCCACGTTCACTCTCGGTGATGTAGAGATCTGTGTAGATCTCATTCAGGAGTGTTGGGTCTCCCTGCTTTGATATTCCCTCATACAAACACTCAAACTTCTTCCTCAGATTTGATCTCAACGTGTTGAAGACTTCAGGAAGTTCAGAGTCATGACTGTAAGATTAAAATACCAGATTATTACAAATGTCAGTTAAGTAAAAAGCCATAAATTACAAAATGGATGATTTTTTTGTTGTATTAAGGGAAACAGAACATCATTGGGTTTCTTTCAATTATTAGTATTGAGTGATGTGCATTGCAACACCTAAACAAAAACAACAAAAGTCCTATATTTTACCTGAAACCAGGATACATGTTTTCATTAAAGTCTGGTGGTTGAATCAGAGGCTTGAACACAGTTTTGTTTTTAACTGGTCTGGATGGAAGATTTGACCTTAAATCAGAATAAAACAGATATTGATGTAATTGTGTCATTAACGGAGTAACTTACCAACAGCTTTTACAGTGTGTAAATGCACTGCTGTATATTAATAACAATTTCATAAAAATTAAACACTATAAGCACAACTTCTACAGAAATGATATACCTGAGATCAGGCTGTGTTTTTCCACATTTTTTTAATTTAGTGGCAGATTCATACTCGTACAAGGGCGGGGCGATATGACAATATTATCATATATCGACGACGTCTCAAGTATCGCAATGTCGAATATGACAGTTTGTTTCCAGATGATAATCGTCAATATCCAAAAATGATATTTCACATAGCCCTATAGTTATACACATATTTATTCACATGCAATAACATGAATGAAATATTTTTTAAAGGCTAGTTAGTAGGATTAGGAATAGAAAATCGATTCTTCTTGATAGCATTCTTTAAGCGCAAGACGAAAGAGAACACTCATACAAAGCGCACAAAGAGGCGCCTCTCACATTGTGAGATATAATTCTGTGTGTAGGCCTATTTGTCCGTGCACTATTATCCTTCTAGTTAATTTATAGCATCAAATAAACATCAGAAGAATTGTTTCAGCCACAGAAAGACATCAGTACACACCTTTTTTCAAGTTCAAATATCCCTGTTAACAGTCGGTTTTGTCTTAAATGGTTGAGAAAGAAAAACATTAGGCCTATGTCTATTGAATCAGTGCATTGACAGCCTATACTCGCTGCCACCATTAATGTTGATCAAAGAACAAAAGAAAAAGAAAAATCACTCACTGAACTTTTGTAACTTTAATTAGCTTAATAATTTGCCTGTTTTTTGTGCGGACCGCTCTAACGGCAACATGAGTGTGTATGCGAACTTGAGATACGTTCCCTGTCAAACATAATTTATCCTTACTTTCGTAATTTTGTTAAACTTTTTTTTCTGGATTTCTTGATCTTTATATGATTTTTTAAAATTCGTATGCTATTCATTTTTATTAAATTTTGTTTAGCAGATTGAAAAAATTAACTATCCAGTTAATTCAGAATAGCAGAGATATATCCAATTAAAAATATATATATATATATAAAATTAAGTAGCCTAGGTTATTTTGGTTTGCAGGCTAATAAAAGTTAATCAGAAAAACAAATGTAAAAAAAAGTAACTTTACACGTTTCTGAATATTAATGTAAATTTTGCAAATAAATAGGCCTAATCAAAAAGCACAAACATGACCATTGTAATTAAAATTAAAATTTCGTTATATTGCAAACAGATGAACCTCATGCACGCGTTGTTGACAACAATGTTGTCAGCTCCGTTACAGTAGGCTATATTGGGAGCGTTATACTTTGCTTTAGATTAAAAAAAAAAAATAAACAAAACAAACAAACAAAAAATACCCAAATATATTTTAATGACTTCTGTCTCTAAATAAATAAAGCTGTAATTTTTCTTTCGTAAAAGGCTTAAGGTGACCATGGAACTCTAAAACCAAAAAGGAGAGGAAAAAAAAAAAAGTTTTTGCTTATGCAGAACGAAACAATTCGTTTTTAATTCCTAATTTTAGACAAACAACAAATATATTATAGTTTGAATACAAGTTTAAAAACAGCGCTACACATTATTAGGAAATTAAACTTATTAAATCAGGCGATACAGCCAAAAAAAAAAGAAAGAAAGGGAAACATCGGAACTTATGGAAAACAAATAGACAAGACACCTTGCTATAACATCAACATGCATTCACCAATTTTTACAATTACCAAATTGGGTTCTGTTCTGTTCAGTTGTATTTAACATTTCTCCTCGCGAAACAAAATTAGTTTCAAACACAGATGCGATAAAAACAGTGTGGGAATTATTCGCAACACTAACATAACAGCAAATTTTATGCTCGTTTAAGCTCAAACTAACTACGGTTAAACCTTTAACGTTTCAATCATTAAATTAAACTAAATCGCAGGCTATCATTAGATAAAGTGCAGCCAAACTCATCATGACTTGTGTTTATGGTGTATGTCCATAGTGTTGTCTCCGGCGGGGTGTGTTGGGGGTGGGGCTTGGGTAGATGATATAATCGGATATCACAATATTTAAGGCGATTATAGATGTTTTAGAATGTTTTTTACATATCGCCCAGCCCTAACTCATACTCTTCATAGACACACAGCTGGACTCTGGTTTTGAGCTCTTCTGCGGGACTGAACTCTTTTCAAACCAAGTAAAATAAAAAGAATAAAGACCTACAAAATTGTATGTTTTTTACTGGAATCTTCTGTCTTAGGAAAGACCAGTGAGTGCTGCAAAACTTTTGCTTTAACATCTGTGTCTCAAACTTACAATGTAGCAGGTACATATAGGAATAATTGTAATCAAATTATACTTTCATTGAAATCTAATATTCCTACCTAAACTGGATAAATTTGTGTCAAGTGCAAAGAATGCAAGTGTCGAGATTGAGTGCGTCAGATATAGTACTTATCATTCGTTTACTGTCGACGACTAGGCGTGTGTAGACAAAATCACTGATTGTAGTCAGAAGTGTGTAACCTGCTAGTTTACACCAATGCGACAATAGTTGCTATAATAACAACTATTTACTACAGTGTTTTTGTCAGTTTCCTGCAGCTCAGCTGCTGAAATTCCAGTGAAAACAACTTCTAGCTTTCAGACACTATATAACACAATATGCTTTTTTCTTGTTCTTGTTTTCCACATGGATACAAATAATGTGAACAGTCTCTTACAGGTAAAAAGACAGACAGCAGTTGCTTGTGTGAACAGCATATTTGTGTATTTACCGGTAAAGTCATTCTGGGAATTTTACGGTCATTTACTGGAATTGCTGTGTGAAAGGGGCTAATGTTACAACTTCCCTTACAGGTAAATTGCCAGAACGAATTTACCACAACTTAAAGTTAAAGGGGCTATTGACAGGTAGATTACAAATTACAATCCAAATTACAGACAGTGGTTGATTTAATAATTTGGTAGATTATTTTTGTATTTCTATACGTAATGTTTTTCTCCTGGTCTTCTAATAGTGCTAATAACTTGAGCAAAATATCCATGTTCTTGGAAGATAATTAGAATTCTTGTCTAATCAAATTATTGTACCTGATCTGATCTTGTGTAAGTAACACCAAATATGCTGTTGTCAGCACACTTTGTAGACAAATACAAGTAGTTTCTATAACATAAATCATATTTATAATGGTTTATTAAGACCATATTATTAGTGTATGTAATTAAAAGGTATATACTATAAATGTTCTAAATGAGTTGTATCTTAGCATAGTAGGGTACAATGAGGGTAAAGGCAAACCCTAAGAAATGTGTGCTTTTCACTACTCCCATAGTTAAAGTGTATCCTTCCCAGCATTAAAGTTAATGATGTGATGTTTCAATTTAAAAAAAGTGTGCATCGGATAAGAGTTGGCATTTGCATCATGATGCTTAGTTTCTAACATATTTGCATCGGTAAAAACAGATTTATTTATATATAATTATTAGTAGACTAGATGTCCTATACTTTTATTCAGAAAGTGACCAATAATTTGTGACCAGTATTTTATATGTAGATTGATTTCTCACCTCTAAACTGTTTCTCAAGCGCGTTCTCTCATCAGCACTACTGCTACGTGAATATGTTTCACAACACTACGGAGACCGAGGCGTGTCCTGAGTCACATAAACAGTGGTTTTCAACCTGTAGGCCGCAGCACCACTTTATTACAATTGTAATAAAGGTAAAGACGATTACAGTGACATACAGGAGGCGTACATTAGGCATGCACAAGCCAATTATTACTGACGCGCAAACAAATTGTGTAAGTGCGCTCTTGGCTCACTGATCGTTTTAAAATCGTATTTCCTTAATGAACACCGTTCTATTCTATTGTTTGAGGAGATTCCCCCCTTCTATGTAAAGCGCTCTGAGTGCCAAGAAAAGCGCTATATAAATGTAAAAAATTATTAGTATATATTTGCATAGTTGTCAATGTTCTGTTGGTGTTTTATAATGGATGCCCGCCGAAGAGGCATGTTTTATTGAAGTTCTATCAGATGAACTGTTCACTGACGACATTGACCCGCTGACATCACTGAGTTTTCACATTAAGAATGTTTTTTATTTTTCATTTGTATTTGTGCGTTTAATATTTCATTTTACACTTACATTAAATTTATTCATTTAGCTGACGCTTTTATCCAAAGCGACTTACAATTGCTATGTATGTCAGAGGTCGCACGCCTCTGGAGCAATTAGGGGTTAAGTGTCTTGCTCAGGGACACATTGGTGTCTCACAGTGGATTCGAACCCGGGTCTCTCACACCAAAGGCATGCGTCTTATCCACTGCGCCATCACCACCCCATCCATTATTTCATAATGGATCCGTATTGTATGCAGTCCTTTGACATCTCCTTGTGGTCTTGCTTGGTATGGCAGGTTGACTTGAGCTTATTTAAGTTACAGTATATAAGAGCAGAGTTGTAAATAATGTCTGAGAATTATGTTTGCAAAAAAAGAAATGATTACAAAAAATCATTAACAAGACCTTTGCTACAAAATATAGTATATAATTTAGCGATTCTCATTAGCAACCTAAATCTACATTTTAAAGAACATTAATCTTTAGATCAAATTGGCACAGAATCAACTTTTTTGCTGATGCCCGCGATCGAATCAATGATCATCCAAATTTCCATGTGCATCATCAAAAGCGGTTGTGAAGAAAAGTGTTAAACTGAATTTGTGCCACCTGTTGTTCCTAGGGTTGGTTACAGAAACCCTATATGACCGGCCTGAGCTGTCGAGGTGGTGGCAAGGGACTGTCTTTGAGTTCAAAAACGCATTTCATTCTGCCATAAATGTGGGAATAAAAAAGCAGCACCCCAAATATATAGTTTAAAGGGGGGTGATTATTGTCTATACCCACTGTAAATGTGTGTATTTGACCGGTCTGACTGAACTGAATTCAGCACGTGTGCACTTTGGACGTGCACCCCAGAAAGCCTCCAGTCAGAACCGAATTTAGTTCTTTGTTGCGATTTATTGTGCTTTTAATAACTCAAAGATGTCCCGCTTTTTCTATTCATTCATCGAATGTTTCTTTGCTGCTCTATGGTGTTTAAGCAGTCCTGCACTGCATGGATATATTTACAAACCGAAAAACTATGTAGAAATATCTCCCATCTGTCGCCCAGCCCTACTTCGGACCTCCTCTTTAAAAAAACCTGTTTAAATACAAAAATCAAATACTATAATAAGCACATCTTTTATAGAAATGTTATTTTGAATACCTGATATAAGGCCGTTTGTCTCCACACTTAAATGCTAGTGGTGGATCCATAGACTGGTTACTCTTCATAGACACACAGCTGGACTCTGGGTTTGAGCTCTTCTGCTGGACTGAACTGTAACAGAGAACAGATTCAATTTAATCCTTTAGACTAATGTGTTCATTCTGTATAATAGGAACCATATTTATATAAACATTCATCTTGCATCAAAAAGCACTTTGAGGAAACTTTATAATCTTTTTTCTTTAATATTTCATGTTATAATTAAAGGCACATTATGTAGGTTTCACTGCTAAAGATCACTTATTCAACACAAAGGCATAACTTGGCAACACACTGAATGAGCAAGGAATCATGGGAGTTGTCGTCTTTAGTTCTATTTAATTAGTTTAATAATTAGGTTAATGGTGATAGTGGCACCAGTTGCTGCTGTTAATGCTGTGTAGTCAAATGACAGTCCATTTACATTTACCCGGTTTAAATGCATATTGCTTGTCGTGTACAGTTGCCCTAAAGATGCCGGGGTGGCGGTTGCACCGGGGCTTGGTTCTGTCATCGCTGCTTCCAGCTATATCTATTATAAATATTAGTGTCAGAGTTATGTTGTCTCATTGTGCTTCCCTGTGAACAAGTTTTCCTGAGTTGTCTGATTAGTCATTATGTTCACCTATCATCGAGAAAGGAAGGTATTAGAAATGTTATAGAAATGTTTAGCACCATAAATGACTTTACTGTCTTTTTAAAAATTGTATTGCACATTTACAAAGCGAGGCAGAGAGCATAACTATATCATTAGTCACACCACACTTACTAACATTCAAAAAAGCAAGATTTCAAATGGAATAGACTCCAAGATGTAAATCAGGAGAGCACTTAACTGGAGATTAGGGTTGGGCGGTAATACGGTAATAAGGTATACCGCGGGGTCTTAAAATAGCAACGGTATCAGTTTCAATACTGTCATTAAAAAAATTATAAAAAAAATGCAATGCACTTATATAGGAGACAAGGATTAAATGTTAAATATAATTTATTTAATGCCTAAAAATGCTTGTGTGGTTGTCATCACGTGACAAAGAGAGAGAGAGAGAGAGAGAGAGAGGGGGAAAGATGGCAAGTCACGCACCGAGTGACCTGGTCTCGAAGAAGAACACGACTTCTGCAGTTTGGCAGTATTTCGGGTTCCGACCTAATGAGAAGGGACGGTGTAGGCACTAGGGATGGGCATTTCAAGCAAAAATAATATTCGATTTTTACTTAATTTTAATCAATGTTTCTTCATCAAATGGCCTGGATGAATAAATAAGAAGCAAATATAGTACAGAATATAATCAGGACACGAAGGAGCCGGCGCGTGAACTGGAGCGCGTCTCATAAATCAACCGAAACTATATATAAATATATATATAGAAAGCTTGAAATGTCTACTTTTAAACAAAACAATTAAAAACGACAAGAAATGGGCTTCTCTCTGTTTATGTAGGCTAATTCGTATGAAGTGTGCATTTCCCTCTATTGGCACGTTCACTACTGCGAAGATGGCGAGTCAGTCGACACTGAGGATTTAATATATTCTTCAAAAACAGGATATTTTATAAAACTAAGGAATAGCTATGATTATTTATAATTGAAAGCAAATTAAAGACATTATCCAAAAATGTAGAGGTAAAATTAAAATAGTAAAAAAAACTTTTCAAGAGTTTCAATAAAGGAAGAACAAACTGAAATCTCTTCTGTAAAAAGTCCACTATGTGTATTTCCTATACAGGATTTTGTAACAAGTCCCTTTAACCTTTGGGCCAACAGGGTATGTCAGAAGAAATTTAAAGAAACCTCAACACCACCAAAGGCTATATCACTGAAAATCACCAACAATACTTTTGTTAGCCAATCCAGTTGAACCCACAAGATTTTTTTTTGCTGTATCACCCAGTCCTACCCACTACCGTGCCCAGAATATCCATCTGATTAATATTGAATTATCATGGTTTATGGACAAAACGGTGATAATTTAATAGAACTGTCAGATATTTGTATGAGAGATTCGGTGGACGAATACATTGATTATTATCCGAAATGTATTCCTTCAAGGTTCCTTGAATTGACACATTTTCCTAAATGAATGAAGTAATTACTATTAATACTAACAGTTCTCGACAGTTCTCTGTCGTGGTTTATTGTGCTTTTAATAACTCAAACACGTTCCACTCTTTTCTTCTCATTCATCCAGTGCTTCTTTGCTGCTCTATGGTGTTTAAGCAGTCCTGCGCTGCATGGATACATTTACAAACAGATAAACTATGTAGAAACATCTCCATCTATTGACAGCCATATCGCGCCTCCTCTTTTAATAAACCTGTTCTAAAACAAAAATCGAATACTATAAGCACATCTTTTATAGAAATGTTATTCTGAGTACCTGATATAAGGCCGTTTGTCTCCACACTTAAATGCTAGTGGTGGATCCATAGACTGGTTACTCTTCATAGACACACAGCTGGACTCTGGGTTTGAGCTTTTCTGCTGGACTGAACTGTAACAGAGAACAGATTTAGTTTAATCCTTTAGATTACGGTGTTCATTCTGTATAATAGGAACCATATTGATATAAACATTGATCTTGCATCAAAAAGCACTCTGAGGAAACTTTATGATCTTTTTATTTAATATTTCATATTAGTATAAAGGCACATTATTACGACAAGTTTCACCGCTAAAGATCCCGTATACAAAACAAAGGCACAGTTTAAGGACACAGTGAATGAATGTGGAATCATAGAAGTTTTCGTCTTCACCTTTCACAGCTGACGGAAAGCAATCCGATGGGAAATCACGTTCATAGATGAAGTTTTATTAATGTTATTGTGGCATGAAGAATTTTACGTTTCTGTTTTATTATGATTATATGCCGCAGTTGGCTGCTGCCACTCCTGTCGTTTTGTTGTTTTTGATTATTTTACGATTAAACTTAAATTTAAAGGTGCAATAAAGTTAAAAATCACCAAAACAAACACTCCAACACAAAAGGGTAACACCAGTGTTTCCAATTTGGGGATCACCTAATTTAACAACTTTATACTTGCTGCTGAGTTATATATTAATAGCTGCTGAGTTACATATTAATATAGTTTATATTTAATTTTGTCTCTCTATTTAAATAAAATTAGTGGGGTTTTTGGATATTGTTTTTATTTGGGGCGATTAATTTGTCCTGTATTTTAGACAGGCCTACAAACATAGTTGAATAAACAAGAATTTTTGTGGTGTGGAGAATCCTAATAGCAAATATAAAGAAATGAATACATTTCACAAGTAGTAAAGAAGCTCATGTGTGTGTGATTGCATTTCAGTCTTTATTGATGAAGTGTGAGATCATGCGCCGCAAACCCACACATTTTTTTTAAAAACATACCAAGCATAGGTCTGCCAGTTAAATGCAAGAGGCTCCAAATATAGAGCTCAATGAAAAAAAAAAGTTATTAGTGGGTCTGTCCAGTAACTAATTATGAATATATATATATATATATATATATATATATATATATATATATATATATATATATATATATATATACATATATATGTGTGTGTGTGTGAATATACTCGCTTGCTGTATTCCTCATTTGTAAGTCGCTTTGGACAAAGGCGTCTGCTAAATGACTAAAATGTAATGTAAATATATAGCAAACTGCACTGCATTTCCAAAGAAATTTCAATTGCTCATGGTGGACTGTCTGACTAGCATATGGCCGGTGATAGAAAAATTGAGACTTTTAAGGGTGGTCCTAGGGATTTTCAGAGGGAGGACTTTGGCAACACTGGATCACACCCCTATCTCAGACCTGCCAACCTTGTAATTTTTTTTGAGTAGCATCAGCTGGGGGGGGGGGGGGGGGGGGGATTGTTGTCATTTTTTGAGACAATGCAAGACACACACAAACACATGCCTATCTTCATAATTCTAGTTTTGACTTCTAAAGTTTTAGCTAGCAATTTAGCTATTGCAGTGAAAGTCCAAAAATTCAATATACTGCTCAAAACCATTTTTTATTCATGATTAATATTGCATTGCAATATTGCATTGCATAAAAAAGCATGTAATGTGTGCTGGTCAACAACTAGTCTAAAATAAAAAATAAAAAAACTAGAAAACAGTATAAAAAAAAAAAAAAAAAAAAAAAAAAAAAAAAGAATGTGTACATTTAAGATAGGCTACTTAATTTATTATTCCAATATCCAAATATGATACTAAATCACACAGAAAAAAAGGACTTTTATTTATGACGTGCTGTCTTTGCATTTGAACATTGCACATTTTAAACAGGACACGCATTAGCTGAATAAACGTTAGCCAATACAAACATATTTATAGAAAATAGTTGACAATAGACAGGAGTCCTGTCACATGACCAATAATAGCAAAACGAATCACTTTTTCTATAAAGAATGATCAAGTAGAATATAAGTTTAGATGAATCCGAAATATGGGGCTGTGTTAACAGTAAAACGTCTGTCTTTTAACGAATTTTAAAAACACGGATGGATAATACAAAATGCTTTCAGTCATTTTGACAGAAAAAAACACAACCAAAACAAAATTTAAACTTAGCCCATCAATTTACAATTATCTTCTCTCTCTGTGCGCGCGGTCTGTGTTTGTGAGAGAGAGCTCGCGCAGCACTGATACAACGGTACTTTTTAATCCATAAGTAACTAATACGCTAGTTTTCATACAAAATAATTATGTAACATAATTAGGTAGGCTACTTTAGTTATTATTAACACATTAACATAACATGCAGACTACGTTTCTCAACACTGAGAATGAATAAATAAACGCCTGTTTCTCCAGGTTTATCAGTAATCCACAAATCACAGAACTTTCATAATCACTAAGCCACAGCGATTTTAATTTTATTTAGATTTATTGTTCATCAATACTTAAGCATTTTATAATTTGCATGGCTGAATGACGTTTTCCTCTAATCGTGACCGAATGACGGAGTATTTTATAATAATCCATGCGATCACTCCCGCGTGATCATTGAATCCAGATTAAGTTAACTAAAAACAATATTTCAACTTTCCACATCCACCCCAGCCCGTTTACCTTCAGGAGTCAGACGTGCTGTGACTACTGTCCTCACTTATGAACTCAATCAGACGTTGGGCCGCGGGAGTGGAAGAGGATCGAGCGGGATTCTTTATTGCTGTCGATTTTTTTTTTTCAGTCTCTTTTTAATTTGATAGGCCTTACGCATCTGTCAATCATCCCCGCTTGCTATTTGGGTAATGAACCCAGCGCTATGATTGGTCGAAACTCCGCTTCTTTTGCTGTTGCTTGATTTGAGGACTGCGCGTGCACAGAAGCGTCACCAGGTTTTTGCGTAGTTTAGAGTGACAAATCGTACCACCGTACTTTGAGGTCAAAATGCGTATCCGCCACGCAAAATGCGTACAGGTTGGCAGGTCTGCTATCTTGGTGCCTCTGCCCCCAGATTCACAGCTACGCACAAGGGTATGTATCATCAATAAGTGAAAGCAATTTGTGTTACTATGATAATTCAGATGGCAAAGTCATCCCTTCCATCCCAAAAAACAAACACCATTTTCATGAACAGCTCCCTACATAACATGATAGTCCAGGTAACTAATATTTTACAAATGTGACAATTTAAGGGGTTATAGGGATCACTGAAAGGGGAACCAAAATAAAAATATTAGGAGTATGTTTTCTCACTTTTCAGATACACTTCAGGAGCCGATGATTGAAACGGACAGTGGAGGTGGTCTAGACATTCCAGGCATATAATAATAATTATTATTATTATTATTAGGCTACACGATTATGTCCAAAATCATCATAATTATTGAAATTGTAATTGCGATTTTCACAATTTACATTGAATGATGTTTTGAATAGCTTTATACCATTCGTTCTCAACTCGTTTGGCCATGGGACCCACATTTTCCCATGGTTATAACATAACATATATAACACTATTCTAGTGGTTTTAGGATATTTTATTCCAAAAATCTTACATATTTTGCCTTTAAAACAGACAAACAAAAAAAGACAAAAATAGGCTGCACATTTTTTTCTGTAATCTGTTTCTGTGATGGGAGGGGTCAAAATCTTTTTCTCTAAAACAATATTTAACATTGTTTGTTGAAAGTACCTGCATCCTGTAGAAAAATCTCCATCTCTGATTCCTTGTGAATCAGCCATGATGAAGCTGCAGGAGAATCTGATGAGTGTTATCTCCTCCACTGACTCTGAATGAAAAAAACATTAATAATTTCCTTCATAACCTTCATAATTTAGCTGAACATATCTGGAATGTGGGAGAAAAAGGATCATGAGACTGCGTTAACTCAAGCTCAGTCATACATCTTTACACACATATGCTATTACACTTCTGAAGAATCACAGAAACACCAACACAAAAGAAACATTGAAGTGAAAGAAACCCGTTATTAAAGATTTTATATCAAACAAAAGGACTTAAAATGTCCTCCAGAGATTCATGTTAATATGAGCAAGTTACCACACATGAAAACTCACGTTGATCAAACTTTTACAAGATAAAGGTTCTACAATCCTCCAGCTTTAACATCATAAAGACACACGGAAATTCCTGCATAAACTTTGATGAACGTTTCTATTAAACACTTTAATGCTGTTTTTCTGTTTCTGCTTAAAATGGCAACAGGTTAACTAACTTACTTTCACTTTCTATTTGTGTCGAGAGAGAGAGAGAGAGAGAGAGAGAGAGAGAGAGAGAGAGAGAGAGAGAGAGAGAGAGAGAGAGAGAGAGAGAGAGAGAATAACAATATGTTTGTGGGGGGGTTATGCGTTTTATTCCCTTTCCTCTTACGAGCCTCCATGTTGTTTGATTTGATGTTCTCTCTCGTTAAGACGTTTTGCTCATTTGCTAATGACACGGGAGTAAGTTATCCATGACTCATAATTTCACTCGAGGGGATTTCTGACCAAATTACTCGATTATTTCTAGATATACAGATATCTAATCAATCTTAAACATGTAAGGAATAAAATTGAACTCACTTTTCTCGAAAGGACGCACTCAGTCTCTGATAAACACTGCAGCGCGACTTCCCGATCAAACGTCACTGCGCCACAACACGTTCTTCTTCTGTGGGTTTATTATTGGCGAGTCGTAGACCAGCTTTCAGGTGCGCCAGCGCCACCTCTGTGCTGGAGTGTGAAGTGATTTCAGGCTGCGTTCAAAATCGCATACTCAATGAGTAGGTACTTAATTTCAATGAGTACTTACTTAATGAGCGCTAAAAGAGTAGGTACTTTATAGCCAAATCTCGTTGAGTATGAATGCGATCTGGACATCATACGCCATGTTGACGTTATCATGTGACCTACGACGCGTTATCACACTTAAAAGATATGAACAACACATTTAATTCATCTATCTGTAAATATCTTGATATTGATGAAACTTGCTCATTTTGTGGTAGCCTATTGTTGAAGAAACAGCTGTCCATTATTTTGTGAATTCATTTAGGGTTGATTTAGGTTGTTATATTTTAAACCCTAGGCTACTAATGTGACCAACAGTCATATCCTTATAGGGCCTAATGATATAAATTTTTATTAAAGGGGTCATATAATGGTACATGCACTTTTACAAGCTGATTGTACTGAAATGTGTGTTGGCAGTGCCTGTACACAACCATCATATAATAATAAAAATCCATCCAGTGTTTTTGTTTTAATCTCCTTATATGTTTTCCCCTGCCTCAAATTGAGCCGTTCAATTTAGTGACGTCAATAAATCGGACGCCCCTCCCACGATTGATAATTGACAGCAGCGTTTCTATGGTTTCAACACAGACCCGCCCTGAGCGAGCTGTCATCATAGTCCGCCATTATTGATACACTGGAGCAGAATGGCGTCTAAGCGATTGTGGTGTTCTGTTCTTGGCTGTAATAAGGAACACAGCAGTTATTTTGGTGTTCCTAAATTCGAACCGCTGAAGACGCAGTGGCTGAGTTTTATTTTTGAAGGGAATAATGCTTTTATGTTTGCGCTAATCATTTCTCACCAGACTGCTTTTATAAACGAGGGTCAGTGTAAATCTGGTTTTGCTAAGAAGCTGGTCCTGAAAAGAGAATCGTTACCAACTATTCGTGTTCCTGCTGCTCCTTCAGAAGAAGTGAGTGTAACGTTTTATTAACCTTTAAATATTAATCTTTGCAAATCGCTTGCACGCTTCACGATGAATGCGGCTAATGTTTACACTCAGGGTATATTACGGCATGTTTTCAATGTAACGTTTCGACGTTCTCAATATAATTCATAATCCCACGTTTATAATGAACAACGCGTTATGGTTAATGTGTTATTAAAAACCCTGCCAGTACATAGAAAAAGAGATCAAAGTGACATTACGTTAACCAACCATTCAGAAACGTCCTGTTCGAGCCTTAATTGTCGAACTTCTTCGGGGCGTCATCTTGTTCCGGGTCCGACTCCGGTTCAAATTGATATGGTTGCAAAGATGTGTCCTCAGAGACTCCCGCTGCCATTCTTTCTCCAAAATATACCCTAAACTGTTGTCAAGGCAACACTCCAGGTGTTGTCTAAACACCTCACAGAACAGAGGGGCGGAGTGAGCAAAGCTCATTATCATTTAAAGGCATATGCACTGAAATGGCGTGCTGAAAACAGAGCTGTTTTTGACTTGTAAAATGAGTGTTTTCTTACAATACTAATGAATGAATTCGTACAATACGAATGAATTTTTAATAAAAGTATATTGCAAAGTTTTCATTTAGACCCTAAAGATTCATATTAACTTGTACAAAAATGGCATTATATGACTCCTTTAAGAAACTCCAACATCGTCATCTCTTGAATATGTTAATTTCTTTATTTTATACCCAAAAAGTTTCTCCTTTAAGTTTTCCTCTTTTTCTTGATGAATTTACCTCTTGTTTGATCCCTCAGAATTTTTTATGTATTATGAAAAACTATTTAAAGATATTTAGCCTTGTTATTGTTCTTTTTTCCTGTGTAGCCTATAAATATCATATTATGATGTACACAAACCAATGCTCTTTATGTTTTCTGTTTTGTCATTATGATTGTTCATTGTTAGATACAACTATGGTATCTTTCCATGATCTTGTATGTAATAAGTTTAAATGATATGAGCGACAGGTACACTAACACTTCATAACATCAGTAACTCGACAGCACAACCTAGAACAGTTTTGCTCTGCGTTTGTAATGTCTGCACAAAGGAGACGGGCCGCTGCTCGAAGATCTCTCCTTTGGAGAAAACTGTTGATTTTATACTCGAAAAATTTAAGTATCGCTCCTTAAAAATGAATATTACCTCAGAATGAATTGCATCGTTAGCCCACCCCAAAACTTAAACAAAATAATAATATTAAATGCTGACCAATACTTAATTATATTATTTTTTTATATATTAAAAATGATATAATTTAATAAAACATACAAAATGTAATTTTTGTCATATGACATAGTTATGCATGAATACACACTAGATAAATGCAGTGAAACATCTCAATTGTCAGTCAAGCAATGAATTAATTAATGCATACATTAATTAAATAATTATATTTTATATACTGACAACAATAAGAAACATAAATAAATGAGTAAAAGAACAAATAAAAGTAACCATCACAATAAACAAATGCATATACAAGTCAACAACACATGAAACAAAGCTTTATTCAAACTACAAGCATGTATTTACAGGCGCTGAACCCCACATACTGCCATCTCAACACAGCGGTTCCCATTCTGCGGCTTTATTCTGATGAATTCACCAGAGGTGACCGTGCCTTCGTGCCGGAGCTTGTTGCTGTGTTGCGCTTCACAATCTGAGGCAATAAGGGCCGGTGGAGTGATGGAGCGTCTCATCCATGGCACCGTTTCCAGGATTCAGCTCCGGGCTCCTCATCCTCAGTGCTCACACCAGTCAGTCTGCAGACATTTCAGATCCTACAAAAATGCTATCGTCCGAATCTCGCGATAATTAGTACGTCACCCAGGTAATTCTTGTTCATACCTAACAGAATAACAACACATGATCAATTGTTTCCATTAATTATCTGGCATAGTTCACATAATCCTGTACTGTGTTTTCCTATTATATGAAGTGTAGTATTAAGTTTTGTATGGCCCATCCTTAGTCTTGTTTAAAAAATGTATCTGATCTTCTACTTCAATTTTTGTGTCATTATATTTTTTCTCATGCTGTTGTGTATATTATAACAATGTCTTTCTGTTTTACATTCATTCTAATTTCCTTGCCATTTCTGATTGCAAGGTTCTTTATTTTTATACTTTTTCCTTCATCCTACTTAATTAAACTGTAATAGGGATGTTCAGTTATAAGTGAATATTTAGCCATTTTATCAGATATTTTATTTCCTGGTATCAACATGTGCTGGTAGCCTGGTACCCAAACAAAATTAACTATTATTCCAGCCTGTTTTATACATTATACTCAAATTTTCCATGAAGGTATCATATCTAACTCTTTGAAATATTTGAAGGCTTGTAGGCTAAGTGATGCCATTGAATCTGAACAAATTACAACCATATTTGCCATCACTTCTTCGCAAAGTACCAGCTGAATTGCCACCATTTCTGCAGTGTATACTGAAGTCCCATTTGTTAACCTCCCATATTTTCCTATTTTAAAATCTGGAACATAGAATGCTGATCAGTACCTATCAATGCCTATCTCTGGGTTTCTTGAGCCATCTATGTATATTGGAAGAAATGCATAATAAACTGTTCTAAATGTTCTAAATGACTACAACAGTAGCTTGCACTAATCGGTTATTGGGTAAGTTAACCGATAACATTGAATGGGCACGAATGCAATTTAAGCCATCTAAATCAAGGAGCATCTCAATAATTAAAGGCAAGGTAATAGATAAAAGATTCTTCATTAATGGTGAGGCAATACCAACAGTTTCTGAGAAGCCAGTGAAGAGTCTTGGGAGATGGTACGATGGGGATCTAAAGGACACAGTTCGAGTGGGAGAAGTTAGACGACAAGCAGTGGAAGGGTTGAAGAGCATAAACAGCTGCGCTCTACCAGGCAAACTAAAACTCTGGTGCTTTCAGTTTGGTCTACTGCCAAGGTTGTTGTGGCCACTGACTGTGTACGAGGTTTCTTTGACAACAGTGGATAAGCTAGAAGCGTTAATAAGTTCATACATCAGGAAATGGTTGGGAGTTCCACGCTGCCTCAGGGATATTCAAAGGAATATTGCAGCTGCCAGTCTCTGCTTTAACCGAGGAGTTTAAGTGCGCCAAGGTCAGACTGGAAATTACCTTAGTAGAGTCACGCGGCAAATGTGTAAGGGAGGCAGCACCTGTGTTAAAAACTGGTAGAAAGTGGTCAGCAAAGAAATCTGTGGAAGAGGCAAAGGCTGCCCTTCAAATTGGTGATATCGTGGGACAGGTTCAGCAGGGAGAGGGGGTTTTGGGCTCAGTTTAGCTCCTCCTAAATGGCACAAGGCAGGCCCAGCTCAAAGGAGGAAGCTGGTAGTCAACGAGGTGCGAAAGCAGGAGGAGAGGATGAGGTGCATAAAAGCCATTTCCCAGGCCAAGCAGGGAGAGTGGATGAGATGGGAGAGAGTGGAACAACGCAAGATGGGCTGGCAAGACCTTTGGTCAATGGAAGAGAGTAGGATCAGTTTCCTTATCAGGACAACATATGATGTTCTCCCATCACCACAGAACCTAAACCTCTGGATAGGAGAGGATCCCTCTTGTCCTTTGTGTTCATCACCTGCCACATTAAGGCACATTTTGACAGGATGTAAGGTGGCTCTTAGCCAAGGTCGGTTTACTTGGCGCCATGACCAAGTACTGCAATGTTTGGCTTTAGCATTGGAAGACAAGCATAACATGACCAATAAGTTGCCACCTGTTCTAGCAAAACATTACACACAGAAGACAATATTCCTCCGCCCAGGCGAGCAACCACCAAGAAAAGGTGTTAAAACCAATTCTCGCCCAGGACAACTAGAAGCTGCTAGGGACTGGAAAATGCTGGCTGATCTTGATCAGCGGCTTATTTTTCCACCTGAGATTGCCACCACTAACCTCCGACCAGATATTGTTTTGTGGTCTGGATCAGCACGCATTGTTCAACTGATAGAGTTAACAGTGCCATGGGAGGATGCTGTAGATGAGGCATATGAGAGGAAGAAACTGCGGTATGCTCAGCTGGCCACTGAAGCAGAACAGCGAGGATGGAGAGTCCGTGTTTATCCAGTGGAAGTGGGTTGTCGAGGATTTGTGGCACACTCTACAACCCAGTTCCTTAGAGACGTCGGATTCAGTGGCCAAGAGTTGCGTCGCACAGTAAAGAGCTTATCTGAAGCAGCAGAGAGGAGCAGCAACTGGCTGTGGTTGAGACGGAAAGATTCTGGCTGGCAGTGTACAGGCCGCCACGCTACGGTTTCGAAGAATTCTTGAAAAACTCAAAGAGTCTGTTGGTTTAGTTGTATAGTTTGCATAGTAGTTACAGTTATTACGTCCTGTGTATTTTGCGTGAATGAGGATTGGTGTTTGGACAGATATTGTGTTTTGCGGTAGTATGCCATACGAAACCGTTGCCACTGACCTGCTTTAACGTCGGCAGTGGGGCTCGACAGCCTTAGTCAAACAGGTTGGCGCGTATGGTCAGGTTGCTGAGAGATTGTGAGAGATTGTGGGTAGGTCACATGTGAACTACGAGGAAGGAGCAACCTCAGCAGCAGGAGGGATGTAAAGGTCAGTAAGCTGGGCTGAGTTGAGTGGGGGACGGGGACGGGGGGTGACTCTGGGGCGCCAGAGTCACTGTCGAGCCCTCTTGAGGTGTCGTGGGCTAGTCGACGAAACACTGAGGACGGAAGGTGCCCACTTGAAGACCCTAGAGATGTCCCCTACTCAGCTCAATCCAGACGGTTGTCATGCTGATCCACTGAGGAGACCGCACTGTGGTTGCAGCCGTTGTGTGTGTTGACGCGCCAAATACACTGAAGCCCTTAACACCAGACAGAAGGAGATTCACATCACCAGATGGAAAGAGGCGTAAATGGATGGAGAAGCATAGGTTACTGTAAAGCTACGTCTTAGTTGGTGCTTATCTTGGCGAACGTCGAGTACAAATCAGCATGAAGTTTTAACATCTACTCTCGTGTAATGGAAATCATTTTATTGTACAGCTCTAGATATTGTCATTCTGTCCTTTTTGAATACTATCATGAATTTGTAAATCAACTTCAGGTTGATTGGGGAAATTGTAATGGAAACCGTTGATGAAAATTATATATTATTTAGTGACATTCCTGCAGCCCATTTCTTTGCTTTCTATGTGTTACATGTACCACCCTTAAATAGACAAAGTAGGACTCAGGTTCGTTAAATAGAAAAATAACCAAGATTTATTTTTGGTTTTACAAAAAAGTATGTCACCCACACACGAGGACGCTTTCATCACAAACTACCTGAACAGAAGGAGCCTTTAAAACCACAAAGCAAAAAGAAATCAAACACAAATCAAAATAAACCCATACGTTAAATCCATTAAACAAAACCTTGTGAATCACTCAGTTAATCCAAAATAAATTACATGCAAGGAGCTCCTCTGTTCAAACACTAAGCCCGAAGCATCCTCGTGCTGCCATGATAAATAGTGGGGGAACAAACAATATACAAACAAACAAACAAACAAAAAAAGGAAAAGAAGTCCACCCCAAAGGCCTTTCCCATTTATTTTGGGCCCGATTGCCAGCTCAAACGCCCGGGCGGACTAGACAATATACTCAAAAAACAAGAAAAACAAACCAAAAAAATCAAATACAACAAGCGCAACAAATGGGCTCCGTAGAGCTGAAAATACTAACATTAAAACACCTTTATTATTCATATTAAACCAATCACCCCAATATTAAAACAATTTAATAATTCAAATCAACTCGTATATCGCCTCTTAATTAGTCAAGTTGAGGAAAACTGGAAGCAGTCTATGTAACTTAAAAAATGACATAATCAGGCCGTATAGAATGCAAAATGTTATTATTAGCTTAACTTTCAAATAGACGGAAAAAAACATGAACGTCCGATTGGCGTCAATCAACGCCAATTGTTTTTTTACTATGGTTTCACACACATTCACTTTTTGAAACATTGAGGCACGGATGTACCTAATACAAATAAATAAAACCTCTCCAGTTAACTAGCAGATCATTAATTTAGTTGGCTATTAAATAAGATCTAGCGCTAAAATCTGTTGTTTTTGAAATCAAGCTGAGCGCTCGTGCCCGCTGCTATCAGTTGCATGGACGACGCGCTGTGCGAGTTGCGCAATCTTCACTCGGACGCGCGTTTCAATCTTTCAATCTATCGCCATTGCGGAGACTCTCTTTTCATTCCGGTGAAATCACAAAATAAAATGCACACAAACGTGTCCCTGCTTGACATAGACTGTAACTACTGATGAACATAGGCCAGGGCCGGCCGTGGCATAGGCAGTATAGGCAAATGCTAAGGGCGCCAGTGCCTTATACCCTAGGGGGGGCGCCAGAGCCGCATAAGGAACTTTCCGCTTTTATTGTACTTCATTAACAGTGTCACTGCAACGAGTGGAGCAATTACATAAGCCTGCCAGTGGCGCAAAAAGTGGGTATACCGGTATGTGTAGCGGAGTAGGCGCCCTCATAAGATTTCATCATAGAATTTTGACAGGGGACCCCCCTCCAATAATATCGCGAGCAGGCGCGGGTGCCGTGAGCGCTGAGCGAACAGGCACTAGTAGTGAGTTGTCGTCGAAAAAGATGGATAAAGCAAAAAAGCGGCCGGGGGCTAAAATAGAAATAGCCCATTCGTTTTGTTTTGTTTTGCTTAATCGGCGGCGCTGGGTTAGTGCACCAGATTGATGAATTTAACATTAAAATGCACAAAATGTTTGTCAGATAAAATGTATTTGTACAATGCAACTATGTAGGATGATTGAAACATCCTTGAACGTTCTTTGTAGCATTTGTATAAACAATTTATTACAGTTCAAGTCATAATTTGCTTGTTGAAGTTTTGGAGTGACTATAAGAGCATTTTTGTTTAGTTAAAAAAATACTCATTATCTTTAAAGGAGGGGGGGGTCTATTCAGTTTTGATGAGAGAAAAAAAAAACTGTAGGCTACGAGTGCGCGGATTAGAACCACTATAGGCTATAATGAGATGTTCCTGATTCACCGTCGTCTGGCCTCTGAAAAAAGCTTTTAAGGCTAGTCTGCCTGGGCCTGGCCATATTTGAAACATCTCACTCAATCGTTCGTTGTTTAGGTCTATATTACAGCCGTTTTAGGCATGCGCTTTATTTGAAATGCAGCATGCGATGTTGTTTCATAACTTTCAAACGGTAGAGCCTGTTCCTTTATATTTATAACATTGCCAAAGGTCGGTGTATTTTTGCTTTATACATTTGAGGCTTATTCTCAAATTCAGATTGTGTTAGGGGGGTGGGATTATTAGGCAATTTTAATCGGACAATTTGACCGGAGAGTTTAATTTTGTCGGACATTTCATTTTTTTCCCGGCCAATGTCCGGTAATTACCGGACAAAGGAAACCCTGGGTATGATATTAAATAATTGTTCAATATTTCTCAAGCATGCCATGCTTCACAAGACTGCCCTCTATAAGAAAATCGCTAGCATGACATTTTTGGAAATCATTAGACAGGTGTAGTGGCTATCTTAATTGTTCGTAATTATAAACTTCAACTAAACTTACTTCTCTTATCATAACCACATTCTATGAACGACATAAGACAGTTTTACGCGTTGAGTTGGCTCGGAGAGAACCAACGACGGTAAAACAAACGTGTTGCTCTGCCGTCCACACTCGTTTATTATTTACCTTCCTTACAGCTTCCTTCAAACTTCAAAATAAGAGTTCCAATACAGCTTCAAAATAAGAGTTCCAATACAGAAGTTGCACTGATATACCAGAATAAACACAAGAATGAAAGAGTAACAAATGTTATAACATAAACAAACTTGCTACTAATAAATGGCGCTTACATTCCGGCCCCTAATTGTTAATTCTGCAACATAACAATTACATCTTTAATATTAAAGCGTCATTTCTCTCAGAATTAAGGATTCATCACTTGCACAAACAAAAACTTGTACTTAACCTTCTTAACCTTAACAGTATATTTCAAATCTGCATTCAATTGAACTCAAAATGCACTTTTAGCATGTATCAACATCTTGCCTTATACAAAAAGTATAGTTAAAGCACATATAACCTCAAGCAACACACATAATTTATGTATTGGCCTTTCCAAAATGCTAGATTTAGTTTTGACAAATACACATCTCACAAATCCCTTTGAATCAGAAAGTGTCCGTTCAACCTTTCCCATCAACCAGGAACTTCTTGGTGCACTGTCATCAACTATAAGGACAACATCTCCTGGTTTCAGATTTCTCCTTGTTACTGTCCACTTCTGCCTCTCTTGCAACAGTGGCAAGTACTCTTTAGTCCATCGCTTCCAAAAGATGTCAGACAGGTACTGCACCTGTTTCCACCTCCTCTTGCCATACAAGTCCTCTCTGTCAAACAGTCCTGGTGGCAAAATAGGCTGGCCTTTAAGGAAAAGCAAATGGTTAGGTGAGAGTGCCTCCAAATCATTTGGGTCATTTGACACTCGTGTTATAGGCCTGCCATTAACAATTGCCTCGACTTCACACATCAATGTATGAAGACGTTCGTCGTCGAGAGGCTGCTGTTTCAGAATGTGGGTTAGGATCTTTCTCACAGAACGTATTTGTCTCTCCCAGATGCCACCAAAATGTGAGCCTGTTGGCGGGTTGAACATCCAGGTAATGCCCTTTTGTATGAACATTTCTGAGATTTTTGAGTGGTTCCATCTGTGAATTGCTTCACGCATTTCTTTCTCTGCTCCCACCAGGTTCGTTCCATTGTCTGATCTCACAACAGACACTTGACCTCTCCTAGCAACAAATCTCCTGAATGCGTTTATGCACGAGTCAGTTTCAAGTGTGTTGGCAACTTCGATGTGAATTGCTCTAACAGTGAGACAGGTGAACAATACACCATACCTTTTTACTGTACTTCGCCCACGTTTCACTTCGAATGGCCCAAAATAGTCTATGCCCACATTAGTAAAGGGTGGCTTGTCAGGCATTAGGCGATCTTGTGGCAAATTTGCCATCCTCTGTTCTCTAGGTTTTGCTGAAATCTTTTTACATGGTACACACTTCGACAATATTTTCCTAACAGCAGAGTTTGCTTGCGGGATCCAGAATCTCTCTCTCAGCCGGGATATCATGTAATTTCTCCCACAACGTCCTGTTTCTTTGTGGATATGTCTGAGGATCAACGTGGAGACATGATGATCTTTAGGAAGTATCACAGGATGTTTAACATCTGTTGGCAGTGCAGACTGATGCAATCTTCCACCAACACGTAAAATCCCGTCTTGTACAACAGGATCAAGCTTGACAATGTGACTGCTTCCTTTGAGTTTGTCACTTCTCTGAAGAGCTTTAAGTTCATCACTAAAGCATTGATTTTGACAAAACCTGATAATCTCAACTTCTGCCATAACAAAATCTTCAGTGGTGAGCAAAGACCCCTTGACAGTTAACTTGAACTGTTGCATTCTGTGTGTAATGATTTCAGTTTTCTTCTCATGATTTAAATGATGACTTAATTGTGACGTGATAAGCTTGCGGTGTGCGCTCAGATTTTGAAGCAGTTTTTTAACCTTCATCATCCATGAAACTGCCCTTTTTAAACAATGCCAATCTGAATAATAACAAATGAGCTTGTTAAGTGGATTCTCATGCATGTTGGTGACAGTTACACATACTGCTTCTTTCACTTCAGCATCATCTTTCTGTATGTCTTTCATGTCTGGTGAAACTGGCCAGTGTTTCCTGTCCTTTGTCAAAAACTCTGGCCCACCAATCCAGTTTTGACACATTTTGAATGTTTCTGCAGGCATTCCTCGTGACGCATGGTCAGCGGGATTCAACTCTGAATTAACATACATCCACTGACTTGGCTCTGTGTTGTCTCTAATGAGTGACACTCGGTTTGCAACAAATGTTTTAAATCTCAGATTTTCACTGGCGATGTACTTCAACACTGTAGTGCTATCACACCAAAACACAGATTCTTCAAGCTGCATGTGCAGCTCCTTTCTCATGAGTCGATACATTTTTACAGCAACAGCAGCCGCTGTTAGCTCCAGCCTCAGAATTGTTGTTTGTTTCAACGGTGCCAGTCTGGACTTGCCGATGATGAACGAACAGTGAACATCTCCGTCTTTATTTGTCATACTAAGTTAGGAAACAACTCCATAACCTTTCTCACTCGCGTCTGTGAAATGATGCAACTGAGCAGATGTCACAGCTCCAAAGCCAGTCGGTTTCAGACATCTACTCACAGTAAAACCATGAAGCTTTGTTAGGTCAGAAAGCCACAACAATATCCTTCGAGCCAGTTCTGCAGGGATGTCTTCATCCCAGGTGACTTTCATGCTACACAGCTTCTGCAAGATCATCTTTGCTGGAAGAATGACAGGTGACAGAAACCCTAAAGGATCATATATCGCACTTACAAATGAGAGGATACCTCGTCTTGTCTGTGGTGTTGGTTTTGCATTTATCCTGATCTTAAATACGTCTGACTCACTACACCAGGTCACTCCTAGTACTCGCTCCTCAGGTAATGCATCATGACTAAGATGATGTCTCTTTACCCCTTTCTGTTTCAGGAATAGAAGCAAGAACAACTCTGCTGTTGCTCATCCACTTCGTTAAGTGAAATCCTCCGCTCTCACACAGTGCTGTCAAGTCCCTGACCATAGCACATGCTTGGATTTCATCTGACACTGACAACAGACAATCGTCTACATAAAAATTGTTCAACACTGCTGCAACTGCAGCAGGAGCCATGTTTTCCTTAGCATCTTCAGCCGTCTTCCTCAGCGCGAAGTTTGCGGCCCCAAACAAGTGAACCACCATTTTGTATTCTTGCAGAAGTTTCGTCAAGTTTCCTTCCGGCCACCAGAGGAAGCGCAGCAGGTCACTATCCTCAGGTGGTACACGTACACGTAGCTTTCCTTTTTGGGGATGGTAAACCCTGTGATGAGGTATATACCAGACCCTCCCATTGTCAGACTGGGTCTCTTCATCTGGTACCGGGACCGCATAGCCTTTGTTCAACAGGTCAGACATGAAGCTTTGATATTCACTGTGAAACTCTTTGTTTTTGACAAGTTTTCTTTTCAGGTTTTCTGCTCTCTGCACAACTACACTGCGGTTGTTAGGCATCTTGACGTATCTGTTTTTCAGGGGAAGTCCTATGGTATGGTGACCATCAACCCTCTTTGCTGTTTCACTAACACAGTCCATAAACTGAATGTCTTCTCTTGACATTTCCTGTTTTTCCTCACTGGCCTTTTCAGGGAAATCATAATTAAACTGCTGTACCAACAGGTTCTCCACATTAGCAATAGAAATGCGATTCACAGAAACACTGGGAAAACTTTCAGATGCAGTGTTGCAACTGTCTCTCCTGAGAGGACCATTGATGACCCAACCCAGGATTGTTCAACTGCATATGGACCATTATCCTCACTGTGAATTACTTCCCATGGTTCCATAGCCTTGTGTACATCACATCCTATTAAAAGTCCAATGTCTGCATATATGTGTGGAAGCTGGATTCCTTGCAAATGTGGCCAGTTTTCCAAATCTTCAGGCACTGGAATGTTCTCTTTGGACACAGGAATCTCTTTGTGGGTGTAGATCTCAGGTATGTCAATGTAAATGTTCTCCTTCAAACCACACACCTCTAGTCCTTTTAATATGGTAGCTTGACTCCAACTTTTCCTGTCCCATCGTGCAAAGCAGGATTTGAGTTTTCTTGCCTTCCATGTTGAGCTGTCTCATCAAGCTCTCTGTGCAGTAAGTGGCTTGACTTCCACTATCCATGAATGCATAAGTCTGAATGATCTTATTGCTCTTCTTTGATTTGACACGCACAGGTACAATCGACAGCACACAACTGTCTTTTCCGGGCCCAGTAGCTCCACAAACTCCACCTGAAGTGTGTGCTATTGCACTAGTCTCTGTGTTTTCAGCAGTGTCTTTCTGCCCGCTTTCTGCAGCTACATCATCCTTTTCTTTTGAGAAGTGGAGCATGCTTGGATGTTTCTTAGAACAATATTCACATGTAGCTCTTTTCTTACAGTCTTTGCTCAGATGTCCTTGTGTCAAGCATGCAAAACACAAACCCTTTCCTTTAAGAAACTCTAACCTTTCTTTGTATGGCTGGTTTCTGATTTTGTGACATTCTGCTAGTGTGTGTTGTTTTTCACAATATACACAAGGCTTCTGGAAGGCACTGATGTTGCAACGAAATGAGTTTCTACCATTGTCTGGTGGTCTTTCAATTTCTGTAGGTGCAACACTTGTAGCAAACGCACTCCCCTTTGGCCTTGATGATTTTGTCGCTTTCACATTTACAAAATATTTTCCTTTATCTTCAGGATCCTTTATGTCACCGAAAACAGGATCCACAACTATTTTAGCTTGTCTGTTTATGAACATGACTAAATCTGAAAACTTTGCTCTTGTACCACGTTTCTCTTGAATGTCAAATGCAGAAACTCTCCACATTTCTCTCATTTTGTATGGTAACTTGGAGACAATGTTTCTGAGGTTAGTGGGACTGTCCATTTCTGTAAGTTGGGTAATGTCTTACATGGCATTGTTACATCCAGTGAGGAACAAAGAGTAACTCTGAAGGGCCTTGCCGTCATCTGGTTTTATTTTTGGCCAGCTGAATGCTCTATTCTATATGTTTTATGTAGAGCTGAATATTTACCGCATTACTGATTTTTAATTTTCTGTATTACCTCTGTGTAGACACACCATCTCAGTCTGATTGGTGGAGCCAACCCGGGAGAAGCTACAAGGCGTATCATGAGGGCTGTAGCTTCTAGCAGTGTCTGGAAGAACTACAGCCTTCATGGGAAGAAGGGGAAAAAACATTGCTGCATACAGCAGTGTACCAGGTTATCAAACGTGAGTTTAATATAAGTGTTACTTTTGGTAATAATTGTGTGGATGTTCCACAGCACAAAAAATGCATTTATGCTTGTCTAAACAGTTTCTGCTTTACAATTGGTTCATGTTTCAAAATATAGCTTGCTGTTTTCAAATCTAAAAGACAATATCAATATTAAATGCCCTTCTGCTTCATTTAATTTATATTTCAAATGAGTCCACCACTTGTTTTGTAAAACATATTGTAATTACACAAGAAATTTACAAAACATTTCTATTTTTTTTATTCTACACAACAGGGGCTATCATGCTGAGTCGGTCCGGACTACAGGACAAAGCTGTGGAGGAACTCGTCACAAATGTTTTAAAATATGCGCCAGCCCACAGTAAACTACAGGTACAAATATACACTCCTTGTGAGCATTTCACTTAAAAGACTGTGGCAATCGACTATTACTTGTAGGGATGGGCCGATACCACTTTATGGAATGAGTAGCAGTTCTTAGCATTTCATTTTTTGTACTTGCCGATACATACAGTGTACCGATACAAGTACTTTTAATAACTGTGCCAAATGTCACTCATCAAGCTAAAAGTTGATCTCCTTAGATGTTGATCAACCAATTTCAACCAATTCAAATCTAGATAGGTAAATGCTCCAATATTCAAAAGAACATCATTAATATTGCAGATCAAGAATGTGTAATTTAAATATTTATTATAGTTTGTCTCCTTCCCTAACTAGAAAGACAGAAACACGTTTGTGAAAAGCCAATGTATGGGCTGTGTGTTTGTGTTTGCATTTGTACTCTACATTGCAGACATTTTTTTGTAAAATGAGAATGTCTGAAGTGAATTTATCCGAAGAGGGATAGTGACTTTATCATAAAATATTCAGTTAAGATCATGTTATAGTAATCAGTGCACAATTTTAGCTGTTCTGTCACTGTTTTTGAACAAAATATACATAGGCTACATCGCATTTCATACCATGAAAGAGAAAGTAGACTGCCGTTCTCACTAACGCAAAAGTCTATGCATAGTGCTGGATACAGCTACGTCCATATTGAAACAGTTACGTGAATCAGACTTACCAGTTCGTTGGTTTTGTTGTTCCAATCGTTAAATCGAAGCAATACTTCTGTTTCCTATATATCTAGGCCTATATTCGTTGTACAGTAGGCTACTATTCCCCCTCTGGCACTTAAAGAAAACAACTATACGTTGCGCAGCATAACGCTCTTAAATGTGGTGGAAGTATCATCTTGTAGTATTGGGCCTGTTTTCACAAGTACGAGTACTTAAGCCCAGCATCGTGCCCGATACTGGTATCGGCAAATCCCTAGTTACTTGGTATAGGTACTCTTACAAAATGGTTAACACTTACTTCCTTGGTTGACATTAAATCTTGAAGGTCTGTACACTGAATTTATTTAAATTGTTTGTCTAGGTGCAGTCAGTCCCAGAAGTGGCGGTCCCACAAGAGATCAATAACCAGCAATTCAGTGACACAGATTAAGATTCAGATGAAGACCTTTTTAAAGTGTTTTACATAGTGACGTTTATTTTTTTCATTTTTTGCTTTAATGTATAGGTAATTTTTTTCACATGCGAACCTCTCGCATACGAACACCACAAGCGACGATCTATTTCCGCCGGCCAGAAACAAACGCACCTACTATTCTCTTCGGCCCAGTCCCAATTCGCATACTATCCGTCCTACATAGTAGGGCTGGGTATTGACACAAAATTCACAATTCGATTCAATTCAAAATAGATTATTTTGGATATCAGGTAGCCTACAATACAGGCAAATTTTCTCAAGGAAAACAAATCTCTTAACCAATGCTGTAAACCATGAGAGTCAGTTAACATTAAAATTGTTTCATTAGCCTACTATAGCCTAATATTGAAGGTAAAGATTTACTGATTTGTATAAAAACACTTAAATTACACTTTTATTTGTTTTTCTAATAATAAAGTTATGTATAAACATTTAAATGGTTGCTGTCATAAAAACTTGCCAGATTTATTTAAACATGCATTAAATATTGAAGAACATAAAAAAAATTATAATGAATATGTAATATGGTGCATATATTTAGCAAAATGCTCCTCTCTAGAGTTAATTTTTCTAGCTGACTAACGAGTTCATGGTCACTGGATATGGTTTTTCTGAGGTAAATGTGACGTTACATGACATTGTACAAGCTGTTTCACTGACGTCTTTCCACGGTTGAAACACTGATTGAGCGATTCCATGTGACAATAAGGATTTCGATAAGTTGTTCTCTATCTTTTAACACACTTTCAGATGCTCATTCTTGTTTATTTCACGCTGTAACTGATAATATTAAGGCGGAAGAGAAGATCATGTGTGCTCGACGCTGCTGCTTTTCTTGAGCTGAGCTGCGCGCGCCACAGCGATCTCACGCCACAGCGCCAAAACGGTTATGTTTTAGAATTTTGTAAGAAAATGGACGTAATTTGAAATCTGAGACTTTAGCTGTGTCTGAAACCGCTTACTTGTTCACTCCTTCACTAATCCCTATATAGTGAAAGGCAGTTGAGTGCACTACATCAGCAAAGAGTGAACCAAAATGAGTGAGCGAATTCGGACGCTGACATAATTATCATGCGCCGGAGAGCGCGGACAATTTCGTCATTAACATTACCAACCCATCTGTAATATTTCCTTTTTTGCCTGGATGAATTGTATGTAACTGTTCATTTTTTACGTTTATTGTATTATTTGATTAAAAAAAAGATAATAAAAACACCTGCTTGTCATATTTATTTACTTTTTACATTTATATTTAAAAATACAAAGAGAACAAAACACTACACAACATATTTGTTGATAAAAAAATATAAATATAACGGTATATAAATAAAAATAAAAAACTGTCAACAAAAACGCGTACTCGGTTACAACCTCGGTTCTATCTAGAAGACGGAACGAGTATTGCGTAAGTTGCTTACGCTACAGGTAAAGTCATCTTTTCTCGAGATATGAAGCCAAACAATTGTCAACGCAGTGCAGCAGCTAGCAGACCTAGAGCAGGCTGTCTACTGCAGCAGCCTACCACTGAGCCTGGCGTGACGTCACGCTTCGCGCCCTCTACGCGTCACAGCCCGCCAGAATGGGTGTGGCTTAGCGTATAAAAGAGAGGCTCGGAGGCTGCTTCCCTGGTTTTCATCGACTGAAGCGAAAGTCGCTCGTGGCACAAGCACGGCAGGTTACGCAATACTCGTTCCCTCTTCTAGAGAGAAGCATGGTTACATTATGTAACCGAGTACGTTCTCTTACGAGAGTTTCTCTCGTATTGCGTAAGTTGCTTATGCTACGGAAACCCCTTGTCAACGCCGTGCGCGCCAAGCATCCACTTCATGAGTCCCAGGGGATCCCAGGGAACATAGATAAGTGGGAATCAGGCGGCCAGCAACGCGGCTAAATCACGTGAGAGTAGTCTGCGCACGATCAGATCTGGGCAGAACATACATCCCACTTATACTGACAGAAGTCTAGCCTGCAAGGCAGGAACTTCCAGGTTATAAAACCTAACAAATGTGGACGGGGAGGCCCAGCCCGCCGCCTCACAAATGTCATGAATGGAAATCCCGCTGGACCAAGCCCACAACGAGGCCACGCCCCTAGTGGAATGAGCCCTGACACCCAAAGGGTATTGCAGACCTTTAGACACATAAGCATTCGCTATAGCGTCCACTATCCATCTGGACAGACTCTGTTTCGAGGCGGCGAGACCCTTGGTGCGCCCACCAAATGAAACAAAGAGCTGCTCCGAGCGCCTGAAGGGGGCGGAGCGCGTAATGTAAGCCCTCAGCGCCCTGACAGGGCAGAGGAGACTGACATCGCTCTCACTATCGGATGCAGGCAGAGCCGATAGAGAAATGACCTGCGCTCTGAAGGGAGTGCCAATCACCTTAGGGACATAGCCATGTTTTGGCTTGAGGATGACTTTAGAGTCATTTGGTCCAAAATCAAGACACGCAGTGCTAATGGATAGCACGTGTAAATCCCCCACACGTTTGACTGATGACAGAGCTGTCAGAAAAACGGTTTTGAGCGAGAGGTACTTTAGGTCCACGGAATCTAGCGGTTCAAAGGGGTATGCTTTCAGGGCCTCTAGAACCAAAGAAAGATCCCATATAGGAACCGACGGGGGTCGCGGGGGATTCATCCTCCTGGCTCCTCTAAGGAAGCGGATGACCAGCTCGTTCCTTCCTATTGACTGGCCGTGCGTCGACTCAGCGAACGCTGCAACGGCCGCCACATAAACTTTAAGCGTGGAGGGGGACCTGCCCCTGTCCAACAGCTTTTGAAGGAAGCTAAGCAACCACGACACCCCACATGTTCGTGGGTCCTGATTTCTGTCAACACACCATTTGGAGAACACAGACCATTTAGACGCGTAGAGCCGCCTCGTAGAGGGAGTTCTGGACTGCGTAATCGTGTTCATAACCCCTTCTGGCAAGACAACGGGTATCCATTGATCAACCATACGTGCAGAGACCAGCGCTCTGGATGGGGATGCCAGATTTAGCCGCGGGCTTGAGAGAGGAGATCTCTCCTGACCGGAATCGGCCAAGGGGCTGTGCGTGACAGCCGCGTCAGCTCCAGGAACCAGATTTGATTCTCCCATCGCGGGGCTATAAGAAGCACGGAGTGGCGCGTTTCCCTGATTCTCTTGATTATCTGTGGCAACAGTGAGACCGGAGGAAAAGCATAAAGTGGGCGGCTGGGCCAGATTTGGGCCAACGCGTCCTCGTTCTTCGAAAAGAACATTGGGCAGTGAGAGTTGTCTTTTGACGCAAACAGGTCGACTTCCGCTTTGCCGAAAAGGCGCCATAGCAACTGGACTGTCTGGGGGTGCAGGGACCATTCCCCTGGGAGAACGTTGTCCCTGGACAGTTTGTCTGGGCCGTCGTTCAGGTGGCCTGGTACATGCGCAGCTCTCAGCAAGCGCAGTAAGTGCTGAGACCATACGAGGAGGCGTTCTGTCAGATCGCAGAGATTCCTGGATCTGACACCGCCCTGACGGTTCACGTATGACACCACAGACATGTTGTCCGAGCGGACTAGAACGTGGTGGTCTCATATGAACGGGACTTTCTTCAGCGCTTTCTCGACCGCTATCATCTCCAGACAGTTTATGTGAAGGCATTTCTCTCGGTCTGACCACAGGCCAAAGACCGGTCTGCCCTCGAAGAGAGCGCCCCAACCTAAGTTGGAAGCGTCCGTCGAGATGACCTTTCGGTATAAGACGGCACCCATCGTCACCCCCCGCTGGTACCAGTCGACCGCTAACCAGGGCTGCAGAGCTGAAACGCAGCTCTGAGTCACTCTGATTCATCTGCAGCCGAAAACCCAAGCTCGGTGAGGCACCCGAGCATTCAACCAGCGTTGTAGCGGGCGCATGCGCAGTAGGCCCAGCTGAAGCACTGCTGCAGCTGATGCCATACAGCCCAGCATTCTCTGATATGTTTTTCAGAGAATGCTGGGCGTTTATCGCGCGCTGTGTTGATAAACGAGCCGTCATAGCCACAGAGTCCAGTTCTATCCCCAGAAAGGAAACTGACTGACTGGGCAGTAATAAGCTCTTGGTCCAGTTGACCGTGAGACCCAGGCTTTCCAGATGACTGAGGAGTTCTGTTTTGTGAGATAAGAGTTCTATCTCTGACTGTACCAGAATCAGCCAATCGTCCAAATAGTTCAGAATCCGCATGCCCTGATTTCTCAGGGGGGCGAGAGCCGTGTCCATGCACTTCGTAAACGTACGGGGTGCTAAAGACAGGCCGAACGGGAGGACGATGTATTGATATGCCTGACCGTCGAAGGCGAATCTCAAGAATGGCCTGTGACGGGGTATTATCTGAACCTGAAAGTAAGAAATCTTTCAGATCGAGAGAGATAAACCAGTCCCTCGGGCGAATTTGCGCGACAATTTGTCTGGTCGTGAGCATTTTGAACGGTCTTCTCATGAGAGCTTTGTTCAAATATCTCAGATCTAAGATAGGTCTGAGAGCTCCGTCCTTCTGCCTGACTCGCTCAGAGAAGGAGGTACTGGTTCTATGGCCCCTTTGCACAGCAGTTTGGCTATTTCTGCGAGGAGTAGATGCGCTACTTCCGCTTTCACTTTCGTCGCGGTCCGTGCTCGAAAGCGCGGGGGGGCAGCGAGCGAATTGTAGCGAATAGCCCTGTCTTATTGTGCTCAGCACCCATTCTGATACCCCCGGAATAGCTTCCCATGCTTTTACATGTATAGCTAGGGGCAGAATGGACTCTGGGTTCCGATCGCCGCACTTCGTGGGCTCGGGAAACTGAACCGGAGGTCTGGGCGCGGCGCGCGCACCCTCGGTGCTTGGATACGGCGGCTCGCTGACAGCGATGGCTGGCTGTTTCACGTGTGCCATCCCGATTGCTCTGAACAGGGAACGTTTTGTGAGAACTTTGTGATGCGCGACCAGCACCTGGGGCGAGGTGTGTTAGTAAGCGTGAGCGCTCGTGATTGGGCACATAACTTACGTTCATAACCTGACCGATATTAGGCTGTTTTGACCGTGTGACAGAGCGTGCAGCGAGTAGGCGTGGGCACATAGTTGTGGGCACATTTCCTACATTTCAACACTCGAGCGGCATTTGCCAGCTTTATGAGAGTGGGCTCTGTGAGTGTGCGAGACATGGGGGGTATAGTGCTTGTGTGTAGGAGTGAACACTGAGATGTGGGCACATTTTCTACACTTAAGACACCAACGGCATGAGCCGGATAACCAGACATTATACTCTTTTTGAGATTTCTCTGGGTCGCCGTAGAAACGGCGGTTGTGTGCAGGCGAGCGGGCTGTAATACCGGCTCGTTGGCTGCCAAATACACTGCTGCAGTAGCCTTCTCTAAGGGGACTGACAGGGCGAGATATTTTGACGGTGGTCTGGCCGCAGCGGGACTCAGCCGTCTTTTCCTCCTTGTTGCTGCTAGGAGGACTTCGCATGCTCGGATTTCAGCGAGACTTTAGGCCGAGGCCCTCGTGGGGTAGGCGGCCTGTGACGTCTGAACGAGTGCGACCTAGGGCGGCCGCCCTGTCGTCGCTGCGAAGAGGGAGGAAGCTGGGCTGGATGCTGGCTAGTGCTTCGTGCAGGAGGCTGGTCACGTGAGCGGCCTGCAGCTGAGCTAGAGCGTCAAGGGAGGAAGAGGTTCATGGCCTGCGAGGTCTTTTGTACTTCGGAAAACCGGTCGACGATCCCGTTAACCGCTGGGCCGAAGAGACCTGTAGGGGAGAGCGGCGCGTTGAGAAACACGGCGTGCTCGGATTCCCTCATATCAGCGAGCATCAGCCAGAGGTGTCTCTCTGTGACGGTGAGCGAAGCCATGCATCTTCCGATCGCCTGAGCCGCGGATTTCGTAGCACGAAGGGAAAGGTCAAGTCAAGTCAAGTCAAATATATTTATATAGCGCTTTTCACAATACAGATTGTATCAAAGCTGCTTCACAGTATCAATCAAAACAACTTAACAATGTTTGTTTATTACTGGAAAAAAGACATCCAAGTTTGGTAGAGCTGATCAATGGTATGATTGGTTAATTAATTTGAATATCCCCAACTGAGCAAGCCAAAGGCAACAGTGGCAAGGAAAACTCCATCCAGTGACCTAATGGTGTCCTAACACCCCATCAGATGACCCAATGGAGAAAAAAAAATCTTGGGAGAACCCAGGCTCAGTCGGGGGCCAGTTCTCCTCTGGCGTTTATGAACTAGAGGCCGAATTTACAGTAACTGTAAGATAAAAAATTTATATGAATGCCTGGCTAAATAGATGCGTCTTCAGTCTAGTTTTAAACTGGGAGAGCGAGTCTGAGCTATGAACAATATCAGGAAGGCTATTCCAGAGCTTCGGAGCTAAATGTGAAAATGCTCTGCCTCCTTTGGTGGATCTGGATATCCTAGGAATGACCAGAAGCCTCGAATTTAGTGATCTTAAAGAGCGCGATGGATTGTAATGCGATAGAAGCGATAGAAGATCCATTAAATAGACTGGAGCTAAACCATTTAGAGCTTTATAAGTCAAAAGCAATACCTTGTATTTAATACGGAACTTTATAGGTAACCAATGAAGTGATGATAAAATCGGTGTTATATGATCATATTTTCTTGATCTAGTAAGAACTCTAGCGGCTTCATTTTGGACTAACTGTAGCTTGTTTATTGAAGATGCAGGACAACCAGCTAATAAAGCATTACAGTAATCTAGTCTCGAGGTCATGAATGCATGAACTAACTTTTCTGCATCAGAGACTGATAGCATATTACGTAGCTTAGCAATGTTTCTAAGGTGGAAAAAGGCAGTTTTTGTAACATATGAAATCTGCTTTTCAAAAGACAGGTTGCAGTCTAATGTAACACCCAGGTCTTTTACTGTAGCGGATAAAGTAACAGGGCATCCTACTATGTTAAAGTCGTGCTGTAAAAAGGTTTTGTGGACGGTTTTTAGAACCGATAAGTATTACCTCTGTCTTGTCTGGATTTAATAAAAGAAAATTACGCGTCATCCAATCTTTTATATCTTTAACACAATCTGTCAATTTGGATAATTTAGCGTATTCATCTGGCCGTGATGAAATATATATTTGAGTGTCATCAGCATAACAATGGAAACTAATTCCATGTTTACCATGTTAGAATATTACCAAGTGGCAGCATATATATTGAGAATAATAAAGGGCCTAACACAGATCCCTGCGGCACTCCATAGTTTGCCGTAGTTATGATCGATTTTTCTCCATTTAAGTAGACGAAATGGTAGCGGTCAGATAAGTATGACCTGAACCAGCTTAATGCTTGTCCTTGAACACCAGTGTAATTTTGTAGTCGATCTAAGAGTATTGTGTGATCTGTAGTATCGAACGCAGCACTAAGATCAAGTAAAACTAGTACTGAGATACAGCCTTGGTCCGAAGCTAAAAGTAAATCATTTGTGATTCTAACAAGCGCAGTTTCAGTGCTATGATGTGGCCTGAATCCAGACTGAAACTTTTCATAGATGTCGTTTTCTTGCAAGAAAGAGCCGAGTTGAGCGGACACAACTTTTTCTAATATTTTTGACATAAATGGAAGATTCGAAATGGGTCTGTAATTTGCTAGGTTATTTGGATCTAATTGTGGTTTCTTAATAAGAGGTTTTATAACTGCCAGCTTGAACGTTCTTGGAACATGACCTAAAGATAAAGATGAGTTAATAATATTGAGAAGAGGCTCTTCCACTATAGGTAACACTTCTTTCAGTAGTTCAGTTGGTATAGGATCTAATAAACATGTTGTTGTTTTAGATGAAGTGATAAGTTTATTTAACTCTTTTTGTTCTATGGTTGTAAAGCATTGTAATTGTTCTTGCGGGGTGATAATTGCGGCCGAATTATAAGGCGCGAGCAAAGATCGAACGTTTACGATTTTGATTCTGATGCTTTCAATTTTCTCGGTGAAGAAGTTCATGAAATCATTACTACTAAACTGTAACGAGGTATTTTGTTCAGACGACATCTGTTTATTTGTTAGTCTAGCCACGGTATTAAATAAAAACCTTGGATTATTTCGGTTGTTTTCTATTAATTTGCTGAGGTGCTCAGCCCTGGCCGTTTTAAGTGCCTTTTTATAAAGTGACATACTGTCTTTCCACGCGATTCTAAAGACCACTAAATTAGTTTTTTTCCATTTACGCTCTAAATTACGGGTTTCTCTCTTTAAAACATACGTAGTATTATTGTACCATGGTGCTATACTTTTTTCTCTGACCTTTTTTAATCTAATGGGTGCAACAATATCCAATGTTCTAGAGAGAATGGTGCTCATAGTGCTAGTTAGTTTGTCTAATTCATCTGTTTGTTTGGGTTCAGGCAGCAGCTGAGACAGATCAGATAAGCTATTTGAGAAATGATCTATGGTGGATGGACGAATTGTTCTACCTGGTCGATAACGTGGCGCAGCATGACATATTACAGCAGTGCGTAATATGCAAGTTACCAAGTAGTGGTCAGTGACATCATCACTTTGTGGAATGATATCTATATCGGTTGGATCGGTTCCATATGATATAATTAAATCGAGTGTATGATTAAGACGATGAGTTGGTCCGGTGACGTTTTGCTTGACCCCGAAGCAGTTTAATAAATCTGTAAACGCAGCCCCTAACGCATCATTTAACCCCTTAGCTGTCATCCCCCTTTTGATAATTGACATTAAAATGCACTATACAAACTTAAATGGTTGTAATTCAAGAATGCTTTGGAATACAGACCTAAGTTTGGTCTTGTTTTAAAGAAAACAATCAGCAGATTATTACTGAAGTGAAAGCACTTCAAAAAATTAAAGTATGAAAAAGTTATGGAAGTTAAAATTTACAGTAAATCAAATATACTTTATCAATATTTTTTTTTATATAAAATAAATATTTTACAAAATATTTTTTAGTATAAAATTACTATAAAATGAAAGCTAAATATCTAACCAAGTTGTGTTCCAAATTTGAAGTTGATATCACAAAAATTGAAGTTCCCATGAGATTTTGTTTAGGCGTTGTACCAAAAATAGCCACCGGGTGCCATTGAATTCCATTGAATCTAATTGTATGTATTCTGCCATAACAAATTAATAAATTTCTATCCAAATATCATTTTTGTTACTAAAAATGGAACCTTGAGACTCAGACCTTTCTGACAATATGTGTTTTGTCAAGATTAGAAAAGTTTTTGATAAAAAATTATGAAAGATGATGCCCAAAAGGGGAGGAGCCTAATACAAAAATACCGTTTCTATGGTAACGCAACGTCCAATTTCAAAACGGTTTTCACAGGATGAATTCTGAGTTCGTAAGCTTTTAAATGATACCTAATTTATAATTTATGATTTTGACCTAATTTATAATAATGATAAAAAATAAAAATGTATATATATAATATATATTATATTTTTTAGAGGACTTTTTACTTTACTTTTTCAAATATTATTTCATCTTTTTTTATTGACAAATACTAGATTATGTTTTATTATGAACTTTTAGCATTAAAAACCAAAGTTTCAATTTTTAAAAGTGTGTGCGTTGACTTTTTGTGACAAAGGTCAGAAACTCCTGTTATGACGTAGATTTTTTGAGGCGCACTCTTGTCAAAAATTCATATATTACTGTTCCTACATAATTTGTAATAAAAAAATAGTGCAAAAATATCTATTTAGGAGTCTTAGACCTTTCCAACGATATATAGTTTGTCATGATTAAATTAGGATTTAATAGTAATATATTGAATTAAAGTTAGGCGTCCCGCTAGCGGGACGGTGACACTTATTATCTACGTGTATGTTAAAATCTCCAACAATTAATGCTTTATCGACGTTGACCAAAAGATCTGATAGAAAGTCAGCAAACTCTTTTAGGAAATTGGCGTAAGGCCCTGGAGGTCTATATACGGTAGCCAATGCTAGAGATAATAGGGATTTTTTTCTTACATCTAAGAGCGTAACATTTAGCACAAGCACTTCAAACGAATTAAACCTATGACGAGTTTTCTGAGTAACATTAAGGATATCTCTGTAGATTGTTGCAACACCGCCGCCACGACCGATCAGACGGGGCTCATGCTTATAACAATATCCTGGCGGAGTAGACTCATTTAGACCGAAATAATCATTTGGTTTAAGCCAGGTTTCAGTAAGGCACAGAACATCGAAATTATTATCTGTGACCATTTCATTTACAATAACCGCCTTAGGTGTGAGCGATCTTATGTTTAGAAGACCTAGCTTTAGAAATTGTTTTTGTTCACTAATAGCGAGATTTTTTGTTTTAATAACAATTAGATTTCCGGAACGGAAAGGTCCGTGGCGCTTCTCAAATCCGTGATGGCGGCTGGGTCCCTGCCTTTCTCGTCCTATTCACGGAGGAGATCGGCCTGAAGGATCTGAAGCCACTCTATCAGCCATAGAATGCAGGCGGACGCAGCCTGTCCGGCGGCTGAAAACGCGCGGCCGACGAGAGCTGACTTGGTCCTGCAGGCTTTAGACGGGAGGGCAGACTTTGAGCGCCATCCAGCGGAGGGCAGACAAAGGTGCGCTGCTACCGCCTCCTCCACTGGGGGAATAGCATTGTACCCCTTCTCGGCGGTGCCGTCCATTTGGGAGAGCGCCGAGGAGACATGAGAGTGGAGCCTCGCAGAGAATGGTGCATTCCACGACTTAGAGAGCTCCGTGTGGAGCTCCGGCAGAAAAGGTGCAGGCCTGGATATGGGCGCCTGGGGGCGGCGATGTAGGAAACAGCCGTCCAGTCTGTTAGGCGCGGGCTCTTTCGGCGGTGACCACTTGAGGCCGAGCTGGTCGACGGCCATGGAGAGGAGGCGCATAAGTTCCGCGTCCACACCAGCACACGTGTGGCTGGATTCCTGGACCGAGGAGGAGTGGTGAGAACCCGACCAATCCTCACTGTCCGAGGCCAGGATAGAGCAACTGTCACCTGCGGCGTTGCCTTCCGCCTCGTCCCCTGAAGCGGCGGCAGTGAGGGCCGGAGCCGGCAACTGCGCGTCCGGGAGGGGGGGCGGAGAAGGCGAGGGAGAGGCTCGAGGGAGAGGCTCCGGCGAATGCTTACACACCACATCAGTCTCCGGCGGTCTCTGGGAACGGCGCTTCTTCTTGCGCGGTTTCACAGGGGGCGGAGAGACAGCTTCCACGTTGAAAACTTCGAGTCGAGGCCGCAGGGTCGACATCGGAAGTTCCTCACAATGGACGCAGCCCCCCGACGAGAGCACGAGGGCTGCATGTTCCGGGCCCAGCCAGAGAGCGCAGATCACATGGCGGTCTCCAGCGCTGAGCGGGGCTTTTTCACATTTTGAGAAAAACGTCTCGTGCTCTTTTAGACAGAAATGAGTGTCGCGGCGGCGAACACGCACAGAAGAGCAAAGGATACTGTCGCCGGATAGCGTAGCAGGCACGGTTGGCTTAAGGCGGCGAAGTCGACCGGCTTCTTCAGACGCTCTCCTCTGCTTGCAAGTCGCTGGATTCGATGGCGGCGGCTTCTCTCAGGATCCAGCGATGCAAAGAGCTTCGCTGAAGAGATGAAAAATCAGGGAAGCAGCCTCCGAGCCTCTCTTCTATATGCTAAGCCACACCCATTCTGGTGGGCTGTGATGCGTAGAGGGCACGCAGCACCCTCAATGGACGTGACATCACGCCAGGCTCAGTGGTAGACTGCTGCAGTAGCCGCAGGGCAGCCAATGAGCATGCTAGACAGCCTGCTCTAGGTCTGCTAGCTGCTGCACTGCGTTGACAATAAATAGGCAAGGCAAGTTTATTTATATAGCACATTTCATACACAATGGTAATTCAAAGTGCTTTACATAGAAAAAATTAAAATAATCAAAAGAAATCAGAATAATTAAAACAGTTTAGAATAAAAGATAAAATACAGAAATAATCAAATGAAATCAGAATAATTAAAACATAAAATAAAATACAGTACAAACAGTCGGACGAACAGTGGTACAGTGCTCATTCAGTAAATGCACAGCTAAACAGATGTGTTTTGAGTTTGGATTTGAATGTGACTACTGTAGGAGCACATCTGATCTCTTTTGGAAGCTGGTTCCAGCTGCGGCTGGATAACAATAACAATTGATGAAATGTTTAGACCCTTACTGATAAGTAAATCTAGAGTGTGTCCACGATTATGTGTGGGTCCATGTACATGCTGAGTCAGATCAAAAGTTTTTAAAACAGTTTTGATTTCTTTTGCCATATTGGTTTCTGCATTATCTATGTGAATGCTAAAATCTCCAGCAATGGCAAAGCAGTCAAACTCTGAGGAAATTGTTGATAACAGTTCTGTAAAGTCCTCAGCAAAGGCTGGAGAGTATTTTGGAGGCCTGTAAACAATGATAAGTAAAATGCTTGGAGCACCTTTTAACACAATACCCAGATATTCGAAAGACGGGTAATTCCCAAATGATATTTGCTTACATTTATAGACATCTTTAAAAAGAGCAACTACACCCCCACCTGTTCTAACAGCTCTGCAGACACTCATAAAAGTAAAGTTAGGAGGGGATGTTTCATTGAGGACTGTTGCACTGTAGCTGTCTTCTAGCCAAGTTTCATTTAGCAACATAAAATCCAGGTTGTATGTGGTTATTAAGTCTACAATATTAAGGATAATTTTTTGGCTTCATATTTAGAGAAAAGATGACTTTACCCGTAGCGTAAGCAACTTACGCAATATGAGAGAACCTCTCGTAAGAGAACTACAGAAGCTATAAATGTATTCAGCCAACACAGATTTGTGTTTTTCTTTTTCTTTTCAGCGATGCAGTGGCAGGTCTATTAGTCTGCATTTACACTACAACACTTAGTGCATAGATCTATTTTGACTTATCAGAATTTTATATTTGTCCTCTCCGTTGCTATGATTATCAGTATGTCAATCATTGCAATTTCAGGAGTGAATCAGAACAATAATTTAGCGGATACACTCCCATAATCAGACATCACACCTCTCCCGGAAGTTCTGGGAGTCTCCCTCATATTGATATTGGGTGCTTCTTAAACAAAAAGGCTGCATCCTAGTGAGATTGTGTCTTTCCTAGTCCAGTCCTTCTGAGGCTTGTAGGCTCGAGTCCTCAGCATTAAACACTAGAATGAGACATTCTAGAAATTACGCGTGGCTATATCACACATGTTCCCGCTCAATAAAAATCTTTATATTAACTGCCTTTTTATTAATCCAATACAGTGAATGACAGCCGTCTGTGTCTCCCAGTGGTTTACATTATTGGAAGTTTAGTGTTAAGTGATTAATTTACACCAAAACAAAAGATAACATTTATAACTTAATCTCCGAAAGCATTATGTGTGCCTTACATTTCATAATGAACTCAAATAAGCTCAGTGCCGACTCGTTTTCCATCAGTTCTTTTCGTGAATTGGAACGTTTAAAGGATTGGGGGTGATTGAAAGACACAAAGGATACACTTGATGCATCCTTCAAAATGAGCTGATTTAAGGACGCGAAATGAAGGCTGCCTTCAAAGGATCCTTCAAGCTGAGATGGCCTTCAGAGATGTTTGATGACATGGCAGCCGATATGTGCTTACTAGAACACAGCCTTCCGATTGAGAAACACACGCAAATTAAGTACAATAACCCAGAAAGCTTTGCCCCATGATTAAAAAACCTATGTTTGATAGGGGACAGCCAAGAGCAGCTTCACTCCTGAGTCTATTCTCAGCCAGATACAGGTATCTCGAGTTTGATCTCAGAGCTGAAGCCAAAGCAGCACAACCTTACTCAAGCTGTAGAGAACAATGACACACTCTTCACTTTCTGAGATCTAGAGACTTCATTATCAAAGAGAAACCAAAAACATAAGCTCAAATCACCATGTTAGATGGATCTTGGTCTGTTTCAGGATACACTTCATATAAATTAAAAATATTAATTTATAAACAATATACAATATAAACAATATCCCAGAATCGATATTTGCCCCATGATTAAAATACTTATGATTGGCCATTGCTTTCAAGCGCTCAACAGACATGTCTGTGATTGTATACAATGCTCAATGCTGCAAAAACACATTGTGAATAGAAACCCTTGATTTTGTAATTAAAAACTAGATAATGTGCACAAATATAAAAAAATAAGCTTTTAAAGCAGTCACCAATCAGTGGTACCACCCACCCACCCTGTTTGCATCCTTGTGCGTTATTTCTGTGTGGAAGAGTGATTTTTTTGGAGTGTTTGTGTATGAGAGAAAAAAAAATGGTAACACTTTATTTTACTGTCTCCTTGTTACATATGTTACATGTACTTACCATAGTAATAACAGTAAATTATGCATAATTACATGGAACTAACCCTCAACCAAATCCTAATCCTACCCCTAACCCTATAGTAAGTACATGTAGTTACTTAATATTACTCAGTACCAGAGGTGTCAAAAGTATTCACATTCGTTACTCAAGTAGAAATATAGATACTAGGGTTTAAAAAGACATCTGTAGAAGTTGAAGTATCAACTCAAGCTTTTTACTCAAGTAAAAGTGTAAAAGTACTGGTTTCAAAACTACTTAAAGTATAAAAGTAAAAGTAATGCAAGGAAAAAATGCCATTAAGGAAAAAGCTTAGGCAGCGCCACAGGGGCCTATAGTGCACTACCAGCTCCTCAAAACAACATGTTTCTAAAGGCCATGACTATAACGTTATATTAAAATGTTAATGTTGAAAAATTTGGGATGCACTACCTGTTTCAGCCGCATATATGCCCGAAAATGAATTTCAGTCCAATTTCCATTTTAGTAAAATGCAAATACATTAAAGAACCATATGTGTGTACTACTGAGCATTAACATGTGTTTCATGGAGAGGAAGATATGATGACTAGTTGCCTATAAGTATTGTAATGGTGCAAAATGTCAAACTTCAGAGGCATGTTATCATCGAAATGGTATATGTTTATACTTCTCTTTAAGGGCGTAGGTTTGATTTTGAGATTGGTGGGGACTGGGGACATCCACAGAAGCGGAGGAATCAGGAAATTATTAGGATAATGTATTAAGGTTTTTACATTGACCTTAACAATACGTTAATTCATTAATTCTGTAATGTTACAGGTAACTAATAAAGAGACTTTATTAAGAGACGGCAGTTTAACAGAGACTTAACTTTACTCCGTTCATAGTGCAATGCATTAGTGCAATACTGTCTTGTTCCTTGCTTTTTGAAGAAGCCAAACACGTCTGCATCTTTCATTAAAAGGATATAGTTCACCCAAAAACGAAAATCATTTAGGCTACTCACTCTCAAGTTGTTTCAAACCAGTTTCTTTCTTCTGCTGAACACAAAAGAAGATATTTTGAAGAATGTCTTTAACCAAACAGTTGATTGTAGCCATTGACTTCCATTGTAGGAAAAAGAAAATACTATGGAAGTCAATGGCTACCATCAACTGTTTGGTTACTGACATTCTTCAAAATATCTTCTTTTGTCTTCAGCAGAAGAAAGAATCTGGTTTGAAACAACTTGAGAGTGAGTAAATGATGACAGAATTTTCATTTTTAAATAAGTGAACTTATCCCTTTAACAGAAATGAACTGTTGGCATATGTTTTGCATCAATACTGTCAACGTTTATTAAACGTTTGTGTAATTGGCCATTTTTTGAACGATGACAAGCCGGAATGAAAACAAGCCGAAATGAAATGGGAGTAACGAGGCTATTTTTAAAATGTAAGGAGTAGAAACTACAGATAATTGCGTGAAAATGTAAGGAGTAGAAGTAAAAAGTCGGCTGAAAAATAATTACTCAAGTAAAGTATAGATACCCAAAATTTCTACTTAAGTAAGGTAACGAAGTATTTGTACTTCGTTACTTGACACCTCTGCTCAGTACTTAAATATATAATTACACTGTAACAATGACACCTTAAAATAAAGTGTAACCAAAAAAATAAATTATGAACTACTAAACCCTGTGTGACGTGCAGGATTACAGATTTCTGAGCTTCTTGTTTCTCTTGTTTTTTCAATAACACAAAAACTAAAGCTGACCATTGAGATGAGGAGAGTTTTAAACTATGCAATCCTCCAGAGATCTTATGAGGTTGAGCTTCGTTCACTAGTGAAAGATCACCCAGTTCATTCAGACAGTGAAACAGATTGATGTATTTATCTGGAGAAAAATTCTCACTGATCTTCTCTTTAATATCTTCAACCTCAGTGTTGTGAGAGCTGTTTCCTGTCTGTGTCATTAGTTCTTGTAAGAGACTCTGATACTCCACTGACAAACCCAGAAGGAAACGAAGGAAAAGGTCCAAATGACCATTTTTACTGTCTAAAGCCTCATCCACAGCTCTCTGATGGAGATCAGATAGTGAAACTTTAGTTGGTTTGGTAATCTGGTCAAACACATGTAATTGTTTATAAAGGAGAGATGCACATATAGAGCAGCTAGATGTTCCTGAATGCTCAGATGAACAAAGCAGAAGACTTTCCCCTGATACAAGACCAACTCCTCTCTGAAGATCTGAGTGCACAATCCTGAGTAAACTGATGTTTCTGTCACATCAATGCCACACATTCTCAGGTCTTCCTCATAGAAGATCAGGTTGCCTTTCACAAGCTGCTGATAAGCCAGTTTCCCCAGTTTGACTATCATGTCTTTATCTTTCACTTTCTTCTCATAGTCCTTCTCATGTTTGATGTTAGTCTGAATGATCAGGAAGTGTGTGTTCATTTGAGTGAGAGTCTTGGGAATCTTTCCACTCTCCGTTTCACTCAACATCTTCTCTAGAACAGTGGCTGAGATCCAGCAGAACACTGGGATGTGACACATAATAAAGAGGCTTCTTGATGACTTCAGGTGTGTGATAATTGTATTAGCCAGACTCTGATCACTGATCCTCTTCCTGAAGTATTCCTGCTTCTGTGTGTCACTGAAGCCTCGTACCTCTGTCACTCGATGGACACACTCAGAGGGGACGAGATCCGCTGCTGCTGGTCTGGAGGTGATCCAGATGAGAGCAGAGGGAAGCAGATTCCCCACAATGAGGTCCGTCAGCAGCTCGTCCACTGAGGCTGATTCAGTCACATCACACAACCTCACATCACTCTGAAAATCTAGAGACAGACGACACTCATCCAGACCATCAAAGATTAATGAAAGTTTATACTTATCACTGGATATTTCCATTTCTTTTGTTTCAGGGAAAAGTACATGAAGAAGATCTGAAAGACTGAGTGGTTTGTCCTTCATCAAGTTGAGCTCTCTGAAAGGAAGTGGAAATATGAGCTGGACGTACTGATTCTCTTTCCCTTTAGCCCAGTCCAGGATGAACTTCTGCACAGAGACTGCTTTTCCAATGCCAGCGACTCCCTTTGTCAGCACAGTTCTGATGGGTTTGTCTTGTCCAGGTAAAGGTCTAAAGATGTCACTGCATTTGATCGGTGTGTCCTCTGTTTCTGCTCTTTTGGACTGTGTCTCAATCTGTCTCACTTCATGCTCATTATTGATCTCTCCACTTTCACTCTCTGTGATGTAGAGATCTGTGTAGATCTTATTCAGGAGTGTTGGGTTTCCCTGCTTTGATATTCCCTCATACAAACACTCAAACTTCTTTCTCAGATTTGATCTCAACGTGTTGAAGACTTCAGATTATTATCAGATTATTACAAATGTTAGAGAAGTAAATAGCCATACATTACTAAATGGATTATTTTATGGGACACAGAACATCATTGTGTGTTCATGAGTGATGTTTGATGTGTATTGCAACACCTAAAATGAAACAACAACAAAAAAAGTCCTACATTTTACCTGAAACCAGTATACATGCTTTTATTAAAGACTTGTGGTTGAATCACAGGCGTGTACACAGTTTTGTTTTTAACTGGTCTGGATGGAAGGTTTGACCTTAAAGGGATAGTTCACCCAAAAATGAAAATTCTGTCAGTATTTACTCACCCTCATGTTGTTCCAACCTCGTAAGACCTTCGTTCATCTTCGGAACACAAATTAAGATATTTGTGATTAAATCTGAGAGCTGGTTCACTCCTCCATAGGCTTCTTAAGGGATTGAAGCTTGCCAGCCCCTTAAAAGTTATTAAAGATATTGTTAAAATAGTCCAAGTGACTACAGTGACTCAATCTTAAGTTTATCAAATGACGAGAATACTTTTTGTGCGCAATTCTTTAAATCAGAATGAAAAGGGTTCAGATGCACTGATATCGATGTAATTGTGTCATTAACTAAGTAACATACCAACAGCTTTTACAGTGTGTGAATATATTAAGAATACAATACATAGAGCTTTGCACAAGGGCGCAATGGTAATCATTAATAGAATGCAACTTGCAGGATTTGAATTTATAACTTTTTGTTTCAAATCCAGATTATTACACTACTGTATATTAATAACAATTTCATAAAAATTAAACACTAGAAGCATATATTTTATAGAAATAATATACCTGAGATAAGGCTGTGCGACAGGAATGAAGTGCGCAAGACTGTCCCATATGGCTGCGTTCCAGTTCGTTTTTTTTAATGGCCTTCCCTTGTTAACTTCCCTCAGTCTCGTTCACTCGACTGTATCATTGCTTATATTGCATGAGTGTCCACTACTGGCGGAACCCTTGCAATGTGCTCCAGTGTTCAGGTTTAACCAGCTTTCTGTCATATTGATTTTTGTTTTTGATTTGTTTTCTGATTATCTATCTTTTGTTAGTATTGTTTCCCTATAAAAAATTGTAGGGTACTTAATATTTTATTTTCTCCTTATCCTTTGTCTTTTGTTTCTCCTCTTCATATGTAAGTGATCCTTATTACTTTCTTTAGATATCTGACTTCTCATGAATGTGTTTGTATATTTGCATCTGTTTCTTGAATAAAGAAACAAAAAATAATTTAAAAAAAACTTGCAATGTGCTAAATTGGAACGTTCTAAGCCCAATGTCCAAGGAGTTGATATATTATTTACCTGTTTTCCCCCTTACAAACTTAATGCAGCATTCTATATGTATAGGGGTGTGTTGGGGTTGTTTTAAATTAAAAAAATAATGATTAAAATATCATAGAGTTGTTTGTAGTGATGGTAAATTAAACGTGATGCGGTGACGTCACAATCGTGTTGCATTGTGGTATATGGAGCTGCCTGAAGGGTACATATGAAGTAGACTCGCTCCCTCGAGGGTCTGTAAACTTCACTTGTCCACTTCCCGAAGTTTCACTTAAACGGACAATGTGTAGTTTAGGTATTTTATTATCTAAAATCAATATTGTTATTCATAAATATGTCCTCAATTGTGTACAAATACCTCTGTCATAGCTTTTTGGCACATAACAGCTACCGTAGATGCAACACGCATTTGAAAAAGCGAGGCGCTGGATAGCACAATTCGTTTGAATGCAAAATACAATTTCACCGCTAGATGGGAGAAATTCCTACACAATGTCCCTTTAACTTCACGAAGCTTCGGAGCGGTATTCGAGGCTATGTCTATCCCATCACGCGTTATGTTAGGAAACTCGCATACAGACTGTACATGATGTATAAGATGAGTCATATTTACAAAAACAATTGACCCTTCGCTAAACCACGCCCGAAAACCGCCACTGGTCAATCGTGTCTTAGCAACCGTAACTAGGCGCGGGAGGTCTGGCAAGCTTTCGAGCGAGGGAAACATGCCGAAGCGTTGTGCGTATGGATTGTGCATATCTGATACCCGGTATCCTAAAAGTTTGGACGGGGGAGTGCAATTTTTTTCCTTCCCGAAAATCTAAAAGCCAAGGGGAGAAATGATGTGCGTGGATCAAGCAGTGTGGGAGACCCCATTCACAACTAAATGTCGACAAGATTAACAAAAACACCTATTGCTTGGAAGTTGGAAATAATCACGGTTATTTGTTCATAATGCATATATTTTAACGTGAAATAAGACGATTAAAGACAAGACGGAGGCTCACTGACATACTTTAAAATATATTTCAGCATTTTGTTAATCGACGGCCTACTAACGTTACCCCTGACTGAGTAACTTTAACCCAATTCGATCGCGGCTCTCCCGGTGTTAGTGTTATTCCACAAAATTTATGGATAAACTGTTTGATTTATAATTATTAGATTATTTTCACGTTCACTTACCCTGCTGTGCACGAACATAGCTGTTCCTCAATTTGTGTGTTTCCCATTTGAATGGTCAGTGTATGAGATGGCTGCTGCTTGTGCTGGGGCTATAAGTTAGGCTTTAGCTTCAATTTTTTTTAAATTATTCTCTAATCGGTTGCATATTATGTCGTGGATATATCTCTCGAATGCACACTGCAGTCCCTTTTGTCAAGCTCTCTCAGATATTTCACATGTTCGCCAAAAATTACTAATTATCTCATTCAGAATGTCTGACACCGGTGCATACACACTGTAATAGACGTGCCAGGCACGAAAGCTTGACAGGCATAGCAACAGTAACTAGGGAGGGTGGAGCTTAGCGAAGGGTCAATTAATCAAATCTTTCTGACTTATTTCAGAAGCATTGTAGGCCTACAGTAGGCTAGTACATTCTCTTTAATAAATGATTCAACAACAAATACATTTTTTAACAGTCACTTGTCACCACCTAGTGGCGAAACAATGTAATCGATAAATGCGTTATGCGCCAAGTTTCAATCAAAAGCTGATTTACTCTATTTTGATCACTATCGTAGACATCAGTGTTTAATATCTGAACTTTACACTTTTATCCAAGTACTTCTATGATCATTTGAACTATTGTATCACAAAAATAATGATACTATGATCATCATGAGGGTGAAAAGACTGCTGTATGATGACTACTCTCTCCGGTTCAGCGGCAGCGCCAACACAGATTTGAATGTTGCAATATGATTTCGTCAAAGGTTTAATAGACAGATGAAATGGAAGAAGATTGCGAGGGTGTTTCAATCGAGATCACAGTCTTTTAAAGATGAATCGTGCAGCTCTATTGTCTTATCTCTCTATCAGCATATGAGTAGCGCGAGGGCTTTTTCAGTGCATTCAGTCTCACGTCGCTTCCACTTGAAAGAGATATGTCACTCAACACTCATAGATAACGACACATTTCATCCTCTGTTGGAACGAAAGGGGCTAACTTCTGTCAACCTCATCTAAGCAAGAACAAAAATAAAGCAATTTAATTTGAATTAATATCGATTCTGTAATAAAAAAAGTTTTTTAAATCATTTAAAAAAATCGTATGTAGCAAATTAGCTCTATGAAATATTACTAACCAATCATAACTCGTTATAATTGATTATGAATATTTGGGTCCGTTAATCAGATTAACTTGATGTAGCTACATTAAAATTACAACCAATTACTCAGTTCATCCTATGAACCCTCAATGTTGGTTATTAATTAATTAATAGAAATGTACATTTCCGGGGCATGGGAAATGTCTTTCTTACTAAGTACTACTAAGAGCAAGTAGTTAAGATCGATATGATTAGTGACTCCAGATATGAGCTTGAGACACGGACAACTTTATGTGTGACATGAACAAGATTTTATTAACTGGACTAAACACTTAAACTACTCTAATATACTGTCATGAATTATGTGGCTGTTGTTCCTTTTTTGGCCACGTGAGGTCCTCAGTGTTTTTCTTTTGTTGTTTTATGCCACATGTTTTCATTATTGATTTATTAGTTTCACCTGAACCTTGTTAAGCAGCCTGTTTAAAACCCTGTTGTCTTGAGTTCTTTGCTCAGTCTTGAGTTGACACCGGTGCAGTCTTGTTTGACTAAACCTGTCTGTGAGTTATTATTCAGAGTATTTTTTCCCCTGTGATTGTTACCGACCTGTACATGCCTTTTTTTGGATTACGAGTTTGCCTCCTGCTTTTGGATTATTCACTGATTCTGACTGAGATAGTGGACTCTGACCTTTGCCTGGATTGTACTTTTTGTTTTTGCCTGTTCCTTGTTGGATACTTTTGCCCTGCTCTTCAAGTAAAGCCCTTGAACTGAGTTATTGTCTCTGCCTCTGCATTCTGATTCGAATACACCACATTGTGGCACTGAGGTAGTGCTTTCCCCTGCTACGATTCCCAGTCGAACATAACAGCTACACATACATAACATGCATACAGTTTACCGAGGGAAAAAGAGAGCTGAAGCAGAATACAAGAAAGCAAGAAGTTATAGCATTGTTTGAAATTTAGCAGATCAACAGCCTTGAGCAAACCATCAGTTTAGTTCTAACATGCCCTTCTTTAAAAGGGGTAAAGATACTTAATGTATCTAATAATGAGACTAAGTTTGATACTTGCATGTCTCACCCATTTGAATCAAACTGTCCTGATGCAATTTGTTGAGGCTCCAGTTGATCTTTGCTGATCTTGTCTTTATGAGAAAGAACCAGTTGGAGTCAGAGGATTTTTTAGTGAATGGAAAGACAAGGCCGCAGCCTGGCACAAGCTTGGGGGTCCTTAGAAAACTTCTAGTTTAGCATCATCTTCACATCAGGACTTCTCAGGAAGGAGTAAGAGAGGGAGCTAAGAGAGCAACTGATCTTCATCAGTGATTTTTAAAGCGTGAAGATGTCACACCCTCTGGAGGTGTGTGAGCCAATAAGAAGTTGTCCCTTTGGAGGGAGATTTTATGACCCTCTGTGTTCGAGCAGGACATTTGAATCTGTAATTTCATTGGGTGTTTAAGAAAAAGAATCTTCAAGATTCTTATAATACCCATGCGTCACAAAGTTAGCAAAATGTAATGTAAATTAACAAATGGGGAACGAAGATTGGAGTTTATAGAGACCAAACATGCCACACATATGATTTTGGTTAACCATAGTATGCAAAGTCTGAAACAATAACCCATTAGAGTTTACAAGAAAACAGGCCACACAACATAAAAGGAAAATCATGAGATGGGAAAATTAGATACATGTTTATACATTTCTCAAGTGGTTATTTATAGAATATACAGGTTTATTTCTCCTTCTCAGCAAGATTTAAGTAAGAGTCACAGCTCTCAGGAACTTCCTTTTGGGGTCGTAAAAATTCTTATCAATGTAACAGGACACTGAGTTCTGCCAGTGGTGTTAGCTTCATTGTGATGTTAGTTTCGGGGGGGGGAAGTTAGATAGACCTTTGTTGGGAGAGTGAGTTTGCCGGACTATTCATTAAATATAATGAAGAATTTGTGTGTGTGTGTAATTGGTCCAGACGCTACTTGTGATACCTAGGTGAATAAATTTTTTATCCCACCTCTACTTGAACATTTTGGCCAAATACAAATACATCATGCAAGTAGACAAGTGCGTGCAAAGACTGTAAGTGTGGGTATTTGGACAGGCATATGTATTGCTGGAGCCCGGTGTTACGGTTTAACTAGTTACCGTTGTCTTTTGTTAAAGATACAATCAAGGTAACTTTCCCTGATCTTGTATGTAACTATAAGTTCTCTTACGAGAGGTTCTCTCGTATTGCGTAAGTTAGCTTACGCTACGGGTAAGATTCATCTTCTCGAGATATTGAAGCCAAAAATTATCCTTAATTTTGTATTTATTGTCAACGCAGTGCAGCAGCTAGCAGACCTAGAGCAGGCTGTCTAGCGTGCTCATAGGCTTCCCTGCGGGAACTGCAGCAGCCTACCACTGAGCCCGACGTGACATCACGTCCAATGAAGGGCGCTCGCGCCTTCACAGCGTCTTAGCCCACCAGAATGGGCGTGGCTTAGCGTATATAAACTGGGCTCGTAGGCTGTATTCTCTGATTTTCACTTCTTCAGCAAAGCTCTTCACATCGCTGGATCCGAGAGAAGCCGCCGCCGTCGAAGAAGCGACTAGCCAGCTTAGGACAGCGCCTGAAGAAGCCGGCTGTCTTCGCCACCTTCAGCCATCTGTGCCAGCTACGCTATCCGGCGACGTATCCTTTTTTACCTCTCTCACTCTAAAAGAGCAGCGAGCGTCTTTTTCAAGATGCCTCGCATTTCCTGCGGCTCGTGTGGAGCCACGCTCAGCGACGGAGACCGCCACGAGATCTGCGCTCTCTGCCTGGGCCAGGAACACGCAGCCCGCGCCCTCTCGTCAGGGGGATGCGAGTTCTGCGACGCGATTCCGATATCGACCCTGCGGGCTCGAGTCGAAGCTTTCAACCCCACTCCACCCTTTGTGGGACCGCTCAAAAAAGAAGCGCCGTTCCCTCAGGATGCCGGAGCCTGTGGCCACCGCGACGCGCTCGCCGGATACCCCCCCTCGAGCCTCGCTCTCGCCTTCTCCGCCTCTCCTCACCGATGCGCAGCTGCCGCCCACATGCCGCACTGCCATCGCTTCTGATGACGAGGCAAAGGAACGGGCCACTAAAGACTGCTGTTCCATCCTGGCATCGGACTGGACTGGTCGGGCTCTCACCACTCCTCCGCCTCTTCGATCCAGGAATCCGGCCGGACCCGGGCTGGAGTGGACACTGAACTGTTGCGCCTCCTCTCTCAGGCTGTCGATCGACTCGGGCTCGAGTGGTCGCCGCCCAAGGAGCTCGCACCTAACAGGCTCGACGGCTGCTTTCTTCAGAGTCGCCACCGTCAAGCGCCTGCCCGCCCCGTTTCTGCCTGAACTTCACTCAGAACTGGCTAAGTCGTGAAATGCACCTTTCTCCACGAGGCTCCAATCCCACTTCTCCGCGTTGCTCTCCCAGGTGGACGGCGCCGCCGAGAAAGGATATTCAGCCATTCCCCCTGTGGAAGAGACGGTCGCAGCACACCTTTGCCCGCCCTCCGCGAGATGGCGCTCAAGGTCTGCCCTCCCGTCCAAGGCCTGCAGAGCCACATCCGCCTTTGTCGGCCGCGCATACACCGCCGCCGGACACACAAGCACAACACTTCCCGTGTCATTCACATAGCCCACTCTTATAAAGCAGACAAAAGCTGCTCGAGTGTTGAATGTAAGAAGTGTCCAAAGCGGCCGGGACGTTAAATTCATGTGTAAGTCTCGTGCCCGCTCAAAAGCGCTCACGCTTACTAACATACACTCCGCCCAAGGCTCCGCTCGCACATCACGAAGTGATAGAAGGGCGCTCCCCATTCATGGCAATCGGGACGCCTCTTATGTATCAGCATGTCACGGCGGTCAGCGAGCTGCCGCTTGCAAGCACCGAGGGCGCGCACGCCACGCCCACGCCTCCGATTCAGTTTCTCAACCCCGCAGTATGCGGCGGTCAGAACCAGGAGACCATTCGCCCCCTAGCTACATATATAAAAGCATGGGAAGCCATTCCAGGGGTTTCAGAATGGGTGCTGAGCACAATAAGGCACGGCTATTCGCTACAGTTCACTCGCCATCCCCCGCGCTTTCAAGCACGGACCGCGACAACTGTGAATGCAGAAGTAGCACATCTATTCCGCGCAGAAATAGCGAAGCTGCTGTGCAAAGGGGCCATAGAACTGGTACCGCCTTCTCTGAGCGAGTCAGGCTTCTACAGCCGTTATTTTCTCGTACCCAAGAAGGACGGAGCCCTCAGACCCATCTTAGATCTGAGACGTTTGAACAAGGTGCTTATGAAAAGACCGTTCAAAATGCTTACAACCAGGAAAATCTTCGCGCACGTTCGCCCGAGGGACTGGTTTATTTCTCTCGATCTGAAAGATGCCTATTTCCAGATTCAGATAATACCCCGTCACAGGCCATTCTTGAGATTCTTCTTCGACGGTCAGGTTTATCAATACACCGTCCTGCCGTTCGGCTTGTCCCTGGCACCCCGTACATTTACGAAGTGCATGGACGCGGCTCTCGCCCCCTTGAGGAATCAAGGGCTGCGAATTATGAACTATCTGGACGACTGGCTGATTTTGGCACAGTCAGAGGCAGAACTGCTATCTCACAGAACTGTGCTCCTCAGTCACATGGAAAGCTTGGGTCTCACGGTCAACTGGACCAAGAGCTCATTAGTGCCCAGTCAGTCGATTTCCTTTCTAGGAATAGAACTGGACTCTGTGGCCATGACGGCTCGTTTATCGACACAGCGCGCGCGCCGTGTTCGACACCTAGCCGCGTCTTTCCGGACGGGCAGCATCATCCCTCTGAAGACATTCCAGAGGATGCTGGGCTGTATGGCCTCAGCTGCAGCAGTGCTTCAGCTGGGCCTACTGCGCATGCACCCGCTCCAACGCTGGCTCAATGCCCGTGTGTCTCGCCGAGCTTGGGCTGCCGGCTGCGAACGAATCAGGGTGACACAGACCTGTATTACGGCTCTGCAGCCCTGGTTAACAGCCGACTGGTATCAGCGGGGCGTTATGATGGGAGCGGTCTCGTACCGAAAGGTTATCTCGACAGATGCGTCCAACACAGGTTGGGGTGCGCTCTTCGAGGGCAGACCGGTCTTTGGCCTATGGTCAGACCAGGAAAAGCTCCTTCACATAAATTGTCTGGAAATGATAGCGGTCGAGAACGCGCTGAGGCGCTTCCTCCCGCTCATACAGGACCACCATGTCCTAGTCCGATCGGACAACATGTCAGTGGTTTCCTATGTGAACCGTCAGGGCGGTGTCAGATCCAGGAACCTCTGCGATCTGACGGAGCGCCTCCTCACGTGGTCTCAGCATCACCTGCGCTCGCTGAGAGCTGCACATGTGCCAGGCCACCTGAATGACGGCCCAGACAAGCTGTCCAGGGACAACGTTCCCCCAGGGGAATGGTCCCTGCACCCCCAAACAGTCCAGAAATTATGGCGCCTATTCGGCAAAGCGGAAGTCGACCTATTTGCGTCAAAGGACAACGCTCACTGCCCAGTGTTCTTTTCGAAGAACGAGGACGCGCTGGCCCAAGTCTGGCCCAGCCGCCCTCTGTATGCCTTCCCTCCGATCTCTCTGCTACCGCAGGTAATCAAGAGAATCAGGGAAACGCGCCACTCGGTGCTCCTCATAGCCCCGCACTGGGAGAATCAGATTTGGTTCCCGGAGCTGACGCGGCTGTCACCAAACAGCCCTGTGGCCGATTCCGGTCAGAACGGATCTCCTCTCGCAAGCTCGCGGCTCGATCTGGCATCCCCATCCAGAGCGCTGGTCTCTGCACGCGTGGGTGATCAACGGGTACCCGCTGCCCTGCCAGAAGGAGTGATGAACACAATCACGCAGTCTAGAGCTCCCTCTACTAGAAAGCTTTACGCGTCTAAATGGTCTGTGTTCTCCAAATGGTGCACCGACAAAAACCTGGACCCGCGGACGTGTGGGGTCTCGCGGCTGCTCTGTTTCCTACAGGAGATTTTGGATAAGGGAAGATCCCCATCCACGCTCAAAGTATATGTGGCGGCCGTTGCTGCGTTCGCTGAGTCGACGCGCGGCCGGTCACTAGGAAAAGATGAGCTTGTCATCCGCTTCCTTAGAGGAGCCAGAAGGATGAACCCTCAGTGCCCCCCGTCGGTTCCTATGTGGGATCTTTCATTGGTCCTCGAGGCCCTGAAAGCTTTCCCCTTTGAACCACTAGACTCCGTGGAGTTAAAGTACCTATCACTCAAAACCGTTTTCCTGACAGCACTGTCATCAGTGAAACGTGTGGGGAACTTACACGCGCTGTCTGTCAGCGCTGCGTGTCTCGAGTTCGGGCCAAATGACTCAAAGGTCATCCTCAAACCTAGACATGGCTATGTTCCTAAAGTGATTGGCTCTCCATTCAGAGCGCAGGTCATTTCGCTTTCGGCTCTGCCTTCATCCGATAGCGAGAGCGACGTTAATCTCCTCTGCCCGGTCAGGGCGCTGAGGACTTGCACTGCGCGCTCCGCCCTTTTCAGGCGCTCGGAGCAGTTTTTCGTTTCGTTTGGTGGGCGCACCAAGGGTCTCGCCGCCTCGAAACAGAGCTTATCCAGATGGATTGTGGACGCTATAGCAGCTGCTTACGCGTCGGCAGGTCTGCAATGCCCCCTGGGCATCAGGGCTCATTCCACCAGAGGCATGGCCTCATCGTGGGCATGGTCCAGCGGAATTTCTATTCATGACATATGTGTGGCGGCGGACTGGTCCTCCCCGTCCACCTTTGTCAGGTTTTATAACCTAGAAGTTCCCGCTCTGCAGGCAAAACTTCTGTCAGTTTAAGTGAGATGTACGTTCTGTCCAGATAGGTTCGTGCGCAGGCTACTCTCACGCATACTAGCTCTTCTGGTTGAGCTGCACTATTGGGTATGTGCTATATGCTTATGCAGACCGGCGACGCCGCTCTGTATTCCCTATGAGTGCTTATGTACAAGTGCTGGCCCGCACTGCTGGCCGCCTTATTTCCCACTTATCTGGGTTCCCCGGAAAGCCCTGGGACTCATTGTGGATGCTTGGCGCGCACGGCGTTGACAAAGGGTTCCCGTAGCGTAAGCTAACTTACTGAATACGAGAGAACCTCTCGTAAGAGAACGTATCGGTTACCTAACGTAACCTCGGTTCTCTCTAGATGAGGGAACGAGTATTGCGTAACCTGCCGTGCTTGCGCCACGAGCGTTTTTCGCTTCAGTCGTTGAAAACCAGAGAATAAAGCCTACGAGCCCTGTTTATATACGCTAAGCCACCCCCATTCTGGCGGGCTAAGACGCTGTGAAGGCGCGAGCGCCCTTCATTGGACGTGACGTCACGTCGGGCTCAGTGGTAGGCTGCTGCAGTTCCCGCAGGGCAGCCTATGAGCCTATGACTAACACCAGTTCCAACTCCACAACCCTACCTAGAACCGTTTCCCCCAGCGTTTGCAATGTTTGTAATGTCTGCACAAAAGAAAATGAATTGCATTGCTAGCCCACCCCAAAACTTACAATAATAATGATAAATGCTGACCAATACTTAATTATATTACTTTTTTACTGAAAATTATATATTTTAGTAAAATAAGCAAAATGTAATTTGTTTTGTCATATGACAGTCACAGTTGTTTTTCTGTCTGAGTCTTGTTTTCATTAGTCACATGTCTTCCTTTGTTCTGTGTTTCCACGGTAACCTCCATTATTTCTTCTGTCACACCTGTTTCCTCGCTAGTCTTGTCACCTGTGCCTCGTTTCCCTGATCCGTTTCCCTATGTATTTAAGCCCTGTGTGTTGCCTTGTTCATTGTCCGATCTCAGTTGCGTTTACACTTGGCATTAACATGCGACCTGTATCTGGATGTTGTCCACATACACATTGAAAAGACAAGTGTAAACGCGCTTCTGATGGGACTGTTATCCGATCAGTGTGTCCTGGTTCGGAGGTAGTCGAGGACGCATTGTGATCAGGTCTCAGTGTAATGTAAACGCAATCCAGCCATCGTGTCTGCATTCACAGGTGAACGTAATTTAAACCCCCACCCAGTCTCCCCGCGTGGCTGTCAGAAAGTAATGGCCAGACGCAGTTTAGACACGAAATTAAACTTATTAGAACAATAAACTACAATCTTTAAAACTGTTTATTTAGACTTATATGATACTATGTGTGTCATTTTTCATTTTAATTGTGCAACATTATCTGAACGAGGCGATCGCCTGAACACTCACAGTCACAGTCAGTCATGAGATTTTAATAAAAAGAGCTGCACGCTGCTTTCCAAAGGAATAATCGGAATCGGATTTTTTTAATGTTTTAAATGTTGAATGTTTTTATTGTTTCAGCATGTTTATCAATCTCCCATTTCTGTCAATATAGTCATTGCACGCTATAACCTTAAACCCAGGGGATCGATGATGTGACTTGTTTAACATTCAACCCAGTTATTTTTGCAAGATCAACTCTGGAAGTATTCCTTCTTTCAAAAAATATAATTTGATCTAATTAATGGAGATTGCATATGAAAGTAAAGTGAGTGAGTGAAAGCAATTGGGATATTGTTTCATTTGTATCATCTTATTAATCTGGTGTCGTGCCACAGACCTGATTTAAATATTATGCAGGAAACCGAAATCCGATCGGTTATCCAGATACAGAGGCTGCTTAGTGTGAACAAATGTAAACGCGCCATGTCCTGATTGGCTAATGATCCGATCTGCTTGATCGGATCACGGTGATCGCATGTTAATGCCAAGTGTAAACGCAGCCAAAGTGTGTTGATACCTGTTCTGCTGACCTGTTTAATTAAAGTTAACCTTAGTTTAGGAAAATATCCTTGACTCCGTCTGCCTTCCTGCAACCACCCGTGACAGATATGACTATCACGATTAAAAACATATTTTATAATGTAATAATTTCACAGTTAATCATTAATGTAGAAACAACGAAAAGACAATAAATTAAAAATATTTAATAGCATCTTTGATTTTTAAACATTATTTATAGTCATTCAACATTACAGTATAATTGAAAGCTATACATTTTATTAGGCTTTAAAAATATGAACTTAAAACAATTCTCCCATAAACCCATTATAATAAATGTCATATTTACCTGTGCCCTTCCTACCTGTCCAACAGGTAGTAAGTATACAAAAATTGAATAAAGTCATCAAAAAGTCTGCACTGCATAAATTATAAATTAAATATAGATTAATCCTTATTAAAGCTACAAAAGTTAAAAAAAAAGTTCAAAGTTTAAAAGCATTAGCATAAATAAGAGCATGATAAAGTAAACCTAGCCAAAGGATGACAGAAAAAAGGATGCTGCATTAATTGAATATTTTTACCACATTAAACTGAAGAAAATTCATTGGATGCGTTAATGTGTTAATTTTGACAGCCCTATTAAAAATGTGATGTACGTACATACTCAAGTTTCCATTATGTGTGAGCTTGAACTGATTTTCTTTTCTAAAAAAAAAAATTTCGTGGAAAATAAATATTTCATTAGTCTTTGTCTCCCTCTGCTGGTACAACACAAACACAAACATATTCAGGCTCTATATTTACTTTCTAACAAAACTCCAATCTTTTTGAATTTATACTGTGTTTATACAGATAAAATGGTTAATATATGAATGAGAAACTGTAATTTTGCTGCTGTGAAATAAAAGGTGTTTCACTGCAGCCTCATCAGGTCTGTCAGAGGATCGTTGAAATCTAAACTAAGTCTTAATTTTAGTGCTGGGCAACGATTAAAATTTTTAATCGCGATTAATCGCATGGTTTTCTTGCGATTAATCGCGATTAATCGCATTGTTATGCGCAAAATTGAATAATGACTTCTAAAGTAGTGTATTGCGCACTTTTGATTTAAATGTACTGCTATATACACAAAAGTGCAATAACTTTAAACAAATAAGGTGCTTTTATACCAGCAGTATTCCCTTTACACAGTAATCTCAAATCTCAACTTAAACATTAATGTAATCAAATCAAATATTTAAACAAAGCTATTTGCCACTGCCAGGGCATTACCTTTTATCTAGTTTGTTAAAACGAGTCCAGTTTTCTTGTTTTTTTTCTGAACAGGTATCAACAGGTATCTTTTATCAGGGAGCAGCAGAAACAGTCTATGTAGTAGTCAGAGGTCATGATCACTACTATATAAGTCGACCAACGTTACTTATAGTAGCTTAGGTTTGGTCATGCCATGGTTTCCCACGTAAGATTACATTAAACAGAGTAAAAAAAACAATTTATACTTTATACTTACGCTGTTGCTGTGTAGCGCGCGTACACTTCGGCGTACCCTGACGTGCACCTCTCCAAAAATGTAACGTCAATTCTACGTGTACCGCAAGCGCTGTGATTGCTAGAACCGCTCCCCGGGTTTCACATGCTCCCTCTGCATGTGTAATTGTGCGTCAACGCGGACAACGACGCAGAGATATAAATGAAAACCAACGCGTAGTCTATAGCGTATAGTCTTCGGCGTAAGTCCGACGCAGAAGTATAAATCAGCCAAGAGTGAGGTGAAGTGGTCGAGCACAAGGTGCAGCGACAAGCGGGTGCGTTCCTGTGAAACCTTTGCGGTCATGCTCGCCTCACGCACGCGCCCGCGCCCGCTCGTTGCCGAAGTTGAATTGTCTATAACTTTTTATAAAGGACGCGCAGCACAAATCATTAGAAGAGAGACTGATCCTCGGCTCGCTGTTAGTGAGTTTCCAGAATCTAAATAGTTATTATCTATAGGTTTTATAGGTAATATCCATAGAGCGCCTGTCATTCACTCGCGGAGCGCAACCCTTTAACTGTTCACCAGAGAGAACCTGCCTCTCTCCACTGCTTGTTTGGGTGAGTTATTTGCTGGCTGACCAACATCCCACCCCTCCTGTGATCATGGTTTGACTGTAGGCCTATGTGTATTCAGAGCCAGTGAGCAACGGACTTTCAAAATAATAATAATAAAAAAAAACTGCGTTAACGTGCGATAAAAAATTGTCGGCATTAATTAATAAATGCGTTAACGCGATAATAACGCGTTAACTTGCCCAGCCCTACTTAATTTATAACAGTCACTGTATCTTCAGTCTCTGTTGATCCTGTTGACTGCGAGTCTCTGTAGTGGATTCTTATTCACCATCAGATGATCATCAGAAGATCGGACTGTCATCTAAAACTAGTCCTAAAATAAAACACACAAACAGTCACATGCGCAGTATGAGACTTTACATCTGTCACATCTTTTTAGAAGAAAACTTAGCACTAACTAGATATACTATATTAATTCATTCTCAAACATAATAATATCACTTCTATCTTATGTCACTTTACAAAATCAAAAGGAAATTAAAGGTCACTTTCACACAACAGACAGCTGATTCAGAACCAGCAGAAATTACATTTACACTCCTATTCAAATTTAATATCAGTTAATAACAAACAACCCAAATCTCAGATTATAACAAACATAGGGTAAAAGCTGAAATTAACATTAATTTCATTTTTACAATCAGTCACAACAATATGTGCAAAATTAAACTCATATTAAACATTTTAAAATTCAGAGACACCGACGTTTTAAGACTCTTTTAAGACTGGATTGTTGGATCGAAATTTAAGACTCATCTGATGATCTCAGGAAAAATATTCACACACATGTGGTGTTACTGAATCTGGTACAATTTCCTTTTATTTCCAGTGAGTAAAACAGCCATGTGAACTTTAAATGAAAACATGATGGAAATTGTTAAAAAAAATATTGTTACCATAGTGTCTCCAATTTATAATGTGGATCGTCCTTCAGATCAGTGAGCAACTTTACTCCAGAGTCTCCTAGTTTATTCCCAGACAGAACCAGTTTTCTTAGGTGTGAGGGGTTTGATCTCAGAGCTGAAGCCAGAGCAGCACAACCTTCATCTGTGACACCACAATAACTCAACCTGTAGAGAACAATGACACACTCTTCACTCTCTCAGATTAGACACACAGATTAGATCAACAAGGACTTTCTCGTGATCACATTCAAACTAACAGTGATGATAAGGTGAGAGAGATGAGAGTAAAAAAATTAATCAATTTAAAAAAAAATTTAAAAGTCAGTTCCTCTGAAATCATATTCATCTTCTTTTTGACCCCTGAACACAATATTATGATACTGAGACATTAAAATCTACTACAGATGTATAATAGTGATTAAGAATAATTGACATTACATCTATAGCTCTCGCAACACACTGATGTACGAATCACCCTAAATACATTTTTGTAAATGGGGGTCAACGGTGTTGTGTAAGCGAACCCTAAGTTAATAACTAATGATCTTTGCAATGGAAGTGAATCAATCAAAAACTAACTTTAGCTGAACAAAAACTTTATTCTAGAGCTGCTGTAAAGCCAAAACAATCTCTGTTGTTTTAATTTCCTACTATCACTGTAAAGCTGCTTTGAAACAATCTATATTGTTAAAGGCGCTATATAAATGAAGGTGACTTGACTTGAAGATTAGTGCAAAATGGCATGCCAAGAGCCGAAGAGCGGACTCCACACTTTTGGAAAACACGCTAGGATGAAGAAGATGTGATTCTTCAAAAATAAAAATAATAATAATAATAATAATAATGATGATTTTGACTAAATAGCATACTTTTTTCACCAAGATTTTATATATATATAAAATCTTGGTGAAAGATTTTATATATATATAAAATCTTTATTACAGGTCCTACAGAAGGACCTGTAATATGGCAATATACAGGTCCTTCTCAAAAAATTAGCATATTGTGATAAAGTTAATTATTTTCCATAATGTAATGATAAAAATTAAACTTTCATATATATTTAGATTCATTGCACACCAACTGAAATATTTCAGGTCTTTTATTGTTTTAATACTGATGATTTTGGCATACAGCTCATGAAAACCCCAAATTCCTATCTCAAAAAAATAGCATATCATGAAAAGGTTCTCTAAACGAGCTATTAACCTAATCATCTGAATCAACTAATTAACTCTAAACACCTGCAAAAGATTCCTGAGACTTTTAAAAACTCCCAGCCTGTTTCATTACTCAAAACCGCAATCATGGGTAAGACTGCCGACCTGACTGCTGTCCAGAAGGCCATCATTGACACCCTCAAGCAAGAGGGTAAGACACAGAAAGAAATTTCTGAACAAATAGGCTGTTCCCAGAGTGCTGTATCAAGGCACCTCAGTGGGAAGTCTGTGGGAAGGAAAAAGTGTGGCAAAAAACGCTGCACAACGAGAAGAGGTGACCGGACCCTGAGGAAGATTGTGGAGAAGGACCGATTCCAGACCTTGGGGGACCTGCGGAAGCAGTGGACTGAGTCTGGAGTAGAAACATCCAGAGCCACCGTGCACAGGCGTGTGCAGGAAATGGGCTACAGGTGCCGCATTCCCCAGGTCAAGACACTTTTGAACCAGAAACAGCGGCAGAAGCGCCTGACCTGGGCTACAGAGAAGCAGCACTGGACTGTTGCTCAGTGGTCCAAAGTACTTTTTTCGGATGAAAGCAAATTTTGCATGTCATTCGGAAATCAAGGTGCCAGAGTCTGGAGGAAGACTGGGGAGAAGGAAATGCCAAAATGCCTGAAGTCCAGTGTCAAGTACCCACAGTCAGTGATGGTCTGGGGTGCCATGTCAGCTGCTGGTGTTGGTCCACTGTGTTTCATCAAGGGCAGGGTCAATGCAGCTAGCTATCAGGAGATTTTGGAGCACTTCATGCTTCCATCTGATTTCATTTTTAAGCACGACCTGGCACCTGCTCACAGTGCCAAAACCACTGGTAAATGGTTTTACCTGCCAACTCTCCTGACCTGAACCCCATAGAGAATATGTGGGATATTGTGAAGAGAAAGTTGAGAGACGCAAGAGTCAACACTGTGGTTGAGCTTAAGGGCGCTATCGAAGCATCCTGGGCCTCCATAACACCTCAGCAGTGCCACAGGCTGATTGCCTCCATGCCACGCCGCATTGAAGCAGTAATTTCTGCAAAAGGATTCCCGACCAAGTATTGACTATTGATTGCATAACTGAACATAATTATTTGAAGGTTGACTTTTTTTGTATTAAAAACACTTCTTTTATTGGTCGGATGAAATATGCTAATTTTTTTAGATAGGAATTTTGGGTTCCCTTTCGTTGTCACTCCGAGTTACGTCGGATGACGACGAAATGGGGTTTCGCTTATAAAGCCTATCAACTTCGAGTATTACAAAACGAGCCAATGGCAAAGAAATGCCATGGGTCTGCGGAATTTGCATGACGTAACTCCACCCCACCTCGTGGGTATAAAAGGAGGAAGTCCGCAACAGCAGTTTATGTTTTCGCTTCGGAGCCAAGTGTATTCTTCTCTCCACAAGCCAACTCTGAATTATCAGCTTCACGAACGAGTGCCTCGAGTGTTGGTGTGACGGCGATCTCCGGCGAGTGCGTGCTTCCTGCTTATCTCTGCAGTGGTTCATCAGAGAGCGCGTGCTTCCCCGGGCGCTTCAACACGTGAGTTCTCTCTCTAAAAGAGCGCACGCGGCACGTCTTTTTAAAGACGGCTCGCCCGTGCATTAAAAAAAAAAAAAAAAAAAAACGAATGGTTGCGGCAGCTTGGTATCGGACTCTGATGGGCACGAGCGTTGTCTGGTATGTTTGGGCTTGATCATACTAGAGCAGCACTCGTGGATGACTCATGTTCTCTCTGTGGGAACATGATCATCGCGTCATATAGGTCGAGACTCTGTGAACTCGCAAGAGTGAGAGTCCCCTCATCCACCCCCCGATCTTCGGCTGGTGGCCAGGGTGACCTGAGGGTGTTGGTCTGGAACAAGGCGCCGACTCCGTGTCCGTGACCCCAGCCTCCCCTCAACGGCGGTGCCCGCTAGTGAATAGGTGATTCCCACGAGTCTACCCTCTGGTGGCCCGTGTGTTTCATTTAAAGCTACAGAGGATGATACTATGTTTGTAGCAGCTTCACAAGGTGGGTTTGATTCTCTACAAAGTGACGACTCGTCACAGCTGCCACCCTCTGGTGTGCATACGGCTGTGCCTGAGTCTGATCCAGAGATGACGGCCATGCTTTCCTGGGACGATTGGTTTTTGGGTAAGGCCGCCGCCCCTCGTCCACGGCAAACCCCAATACCTTCCCTCCCGGACGTGCATGATGAGATCTCGAAGTCCCTGACCCAGGGCTCTTCACTGAGTCGCGCGCCGCCACTGACCTTGCTCTCCGAGCGACGAAAGTGGCCGTACGCTCCCTGGGTCAGGTGATGCCTACCATTCTGTGGCTGAACCTGTCTGATGTGCTGAATGTCGCGCGGCCCCGTCTGTCCGACGTTCCCATATCCCAGGTCGGCCTCTTCGGCGGTGCGGTTGAGAACTTCGCCCAACAGCTCTCAACCGCCCATGTGCAGACTGACGTGATTCTGTCCCGATGGCCCGCCGTCCGCTCAGATCCCTCGGTCTGCCCACTGCCGAAGGCGCCCCCCCCGCGGCTCCCACCCCGCCCGTTTAAAGAGACGGGCCGGCTCTGGAAGCCGCGGGCGGACGCCACAGCCCTCTCCAGCCCCGCCCCCCGCTACGTGCCGGGTTAAGCGGCGCTCCTGAGACGGGCTCCACAGAGATGGGACTCAGTTCTTCCAGGAGTTGGTAGCAGGACCACTCCTTTCCCCGGTGGAGGGCCGGGGAAAAATCCTTATTCTCCTAAGAACTGACTCTCCCGTCTCTGGGAAGACAGAGTTCTCGGACGACACAGAGCGCCGCCCACAAGCCGTGCTCTCCTCGTCCCCCTCTGTCCCAGAGGTGCTTGACACGGCGTGCCGTCCACGGACCGCTTCGCCCCTGTCCCCCTCTGTCGCCAGACCCCTGCCAGAGCAGGCCCCCGCGGGACGACCAGCATGGTCCTCCCCTGGCCCCCTCTGTCAGGGCGCGGTTGCTAACTGTGCCCCCACACCGGGCCGCTATGCCGTCCACGTCTGGGCCAGTTACTCCGCTTCGCTGCCCCTCCGGGGGGACGCCTGTCGTCCGCTTGATCCCGCTGGTTCAGTTCTTGGGAGCCTGGTTAGAGCTTCCCCGTCTGTCCCGCTGGATCGCGCGCACCATCAGGCTCGGCTTGCGATTCAGTTCGCACGGTCTCCTCCCCGCTTCAGGGGAGTCCGCTCCACTTTGGTCGGTGGCAATGCCCCTATCATGAGAGCAGAGATTGCCACCCTGCTGGCGAAGGGTGCAATCGAGACTGTCCCTCCAGCCGAGATGAGGTCCGGGTTCTACAGCCCCTACTTCATTGTCCCCAAGAAAACCGGTGGGTTACGGCCAATCCTGGACTTGCGCGTGCTGAACCGCTCCCTTCACAGGCTGCCGTTCAAGATGCTCTCTGCCAAACGCGTTCTCGAATGCGTGCGGCCCCAGGATTGGTTTGCAGCGATCGACCTGAAGGACGCCTACTTTCATGTCTCCATTCTTCCTCGACACAGACCGTTCCTACGGTTTGCTTTCGAGGGGCAGGCATACCAGTACGCGGTTCTCCCTTTCGGGCTAGCCCTGTCTCCTCGCACCTTCACGAAGGTCGTCGAGGCTGCCCTTGTTCCCCTTCGGGAACACGGGGTTCGCATCCTGAGTTATATCGACGACTGGCTGATCCTAGCCCACTCTCGAGATCAGGTTTGCGAACACAGGGACCTAGTGCTCCGGCACCTAGATCGTCTGGGCCTTCGGGTCAACTGGGAGAAGAGCAAACTTTGCCCCGTGCAGAGGATCTCTTTTCTCGGTATGGACATCGACTCGGTCGCCATGTCCGCGCAGCTTACGAGCGAGCGCGCGCAGTCACTGCTGACTTGCCTGAGACATCTCAGGAGCAAGAATGCGGTTCCACTGAAACATTTTCAGAGGCTCCTGGGGCATATGGCATCTGCAGCCGCGGTCACGCCGCTCGGATTGCTTCATATGAGACCGCTTCAGCTTTGGCTTCGCGACCGAGTCCCGAGGTGGGCATGGCATCAAGGCACGCTCCGGGTACCAGTTACTCCGACCTGCCGTCAGTTCCTCACCCCGTGGTCGAACCTCAGTTTTCTCAGGGCGGGTGTCCCCCTGGAACGAGCTTCCCGGCATGTTGTGGTCTCCACGGATGCCTCCACCACGGGCTGGGGCGCCATGTGCAATGGACATGCTGCTGCGGGCTCCTGGACAGGACCCCAGCGGCTATGGCATGTCAATTGCCTCGAGTTGTTGGCAGTACAACTTGCCCTGCACCGCTTCCGGGCGTTGCTCAGGGGTCAACACGTACTAGTCCGCTCAGACAATACCGCTACTGTAGCGTACATCAACCATCAAGGTGGTCTATGCTCCCGCCGTATGTCACAACTCGCCCGCCACCTCCTTCTATGGAGTCAGAAGCATCTGAGGTCGCTTCGAGCCATTTTCATTCCCGGAGCCCTGAACTGTGCAGCCGACGAGCTCTCACGGCTTCAGCCCCTCCCTGGAGAATGGCGACTCCATCCCCAGTCGGTTCAGCTGATTTGGGACCAGTTCGGGGACGCACAGATAGATCTGTTTGCCTCTCACGACTCGACCCATTGCGCCCTGTATTTTTCCCTGACCGAGGGCACGCTCGGCACGGATGCACTGGCGCACAGCTGGCCGCCGGGCCGCAAATATGCGTTTCCCCCAGTGAGCCTTCTTGCGCAGACCTTGCGCAAGGTCAGGGAGGACGAGGAGCAGGTCATTTTGGTCGCGCCGTATTGGCCCGGCCGGACCTGGTTCCCCGAACTTGCACTCCTCGCGTCAGCACCTCCCTGGCCCATTCCTCTGAGGAAGGACCTTCTTTCTCAGGGACGGGGCACCGTGTGGCACCCTCGCCCCGATCTCTGGAGCCTCCACGTGTGGCTCCTGGACGGCTCGAGGTAGGTTTGAGTACCCTTCCACCAGCGGTGGCGGCTACCATCACTTCCGCTAGAGCGTCGTTCACGAGACACGTCTACGCGTTGAAGTGGAACCTCTTCGTCGACTGGTGCTCTTCTCACCGAGAAGACCCCCGGAGATGCTCGATCAGCGTTGTGCTTTCCTTCCTTCAGCAAGGGTTGGAGCGAAGGCTGTCTCCCTCCACCCTTAAGGTCTATGTTGCCGCCATTGCCGCACACCATGACCTAGTCGAAGGTAAGTCGGTAGGGAAGCACGACCTGGTCATCAGGTTCCTGAGAGGAGCGAGGAGACTAAATCCTCCTCGTCCTCCTCTCGTTCCCTCTTGGGACCTCTCAGTGGTTCTAACTGCCCTGAAGAGTGCTCCCTTTGAGCCCCTGCAATCAGTTGAGCTTAAGTTCCTGTCAATGAAGACAGCGCTCCTGGTTGCACTGGCCTCCATCAAGAGGGTAGGGGACCTGCACGCATTCTCCGTCGACGAAGCGTGCCCGGAATTCGGTCCGGCTTTCTCTCACGTGATCCTGAGACCCCGGCCCGGATATGTGCCCAAGGTTCCTACCACTCCCTTTCGGGACCAGGTGGTGAACCTGCAAGCGCTGCCCCGGGAGGAGGCAGACCCAGCCTTGGCACTGCTCTGTCCAGTACGCGCTCTTCGCGCCTATGTAGACAGGACGCGGTGTTTCAGGACCTCAGACCAGCTCTTTGTCTGTTATGGTGGGAAGCTGAAGGGAAAGGCTCTCTCCAAGCAAAGGTTGTCTCACTGGATAGTGGACGCCATTGCCTTGGCTTACCAGCAGCAAGGTCGACCATGCCCCCTTGGTGTGACGGCCCACTCCACCCGGAGTGTGGCATCCTCTTGGGCTCTAGCGCATGGCGCCTCGCTAGCAGACATCTGCAGAGCTGCAGGCTGGGCGACACCTAACACATTCGCCAGATTCTATAATCTCCGAGTGGAGCCAGTGTCCTCTCATGTACTCGCTTCAACTAGCTAGTACCGGACCCGCTCAGGTGTCTTCGCTTGCTCGCCATTCCACTCCACGGACTGGATACGTGTGATATTCTCCTCAGGTGAGCTTCCCGAAAGCCCTGAGTTCCTCCAGCACTCCTGACGTCGGCGCCAGTGTCTATTGCCTGCGCGTCGGCTAGGTGCCTCCCGTGTGCATGGTCCCTCCCCTGAACGACCCCCACATGTGTATTTCCACTGTAAGCCTCTCTGAGCATGTGTCTTTCCCTTGGCAAGCCACCTTGCCACCCCTGGGGTTGAAATATTCCACCTGCGGCTGGACACCCCAGTGTTCTCCATATGTTTCCTTCGGGTCATATGTGTATTCTCTAAGTCCCCCCCCCTCTGGGTTGGCATTAATTTCATACTTCCCCTAGCTTGGGATATGCTTCCCAGTGTACCTTGGTATTCCTGTGTTAAATGGAGTCCTTCGTCCAGTCTATGACAGGGATCTCGATTTACGCAGGGCACTGGAAGACAGCTGAGAAGGTGGCGTGATTAGACTGGTAACCCCATTTCGTCGTCATCCGACGTAACTCTGAGTGACAACGAAAGGGAACGTCTCGGTTACGTATGTAACCCTCGTTCCCTGAGTAGGGAACGGAGACGTTACGTCTGCCTGCCACTTTCCGCTGTACCGCGGGGATCGCCTGAGCTCAGTCTTGGCTCCTCATCGAAGAAACATAAACTGCTGTTGCGGACTTCCTCCTTTTATACCCACGAGGTGGGGTGGAGTTACGTCATGCAAATTCCGCAGACCCATGGCATTTCTTTGCCATTGGCTCGTTTTGTAATACTCGAAGTTGATAGGCTTTCTAAGCGAAACCCCATTTCGTCGTCATCCGACGTAACGTCTCCGTTCCCTACTCAGGGAACGAGGGTTACATACGTAACCGAGACGTTTTCATGAGCTGTATGCCAAAATCATCAGTATTAAAACAATAAAAGACCTGAAATATTTCAGTTGGTGTGCAATGAATCTAAAATATATGAAAGTTTAATTTTTATCATTATATTATGAAAAATAATGAACTTTATCACAATATGCTAATTTTTTTAGAAGGACCTGTATTGTTATTGTGAATTCTTTTGGCCATGATAATCATGTAGTGAAAAATCTGATATTGTGACAGCCCTGATTCAGGCAAACCACACATCACTTCCCCTTTTTGTGTTGAAGTTATACATTTTGAGGCAATGTTCACACTTTTGCAAGGGGTCTGTTTGCACAAGCATTGCAAGGTAAGTTGATTTACACCAAACATTTGTGATTTAAAGAACAAAAACTCTTCACTGTAACCCTTTGTACTTTATTCTAGGGTAGTGTTTTTCAACGGGGGCGTTCAGAGAACAAAGGGGGAGAGTTGGAAGCAAGATTTTTGAAAGGCTGTTAATGGGGGAGCGTTCACGAGTTTTCATTTACATTTATTCATTTTAAGCATTTAGTAATTTATTTGTAATAAACTTTAAGTGGGCTATTTAAAAAGTGTTAGGACTATTTATATGTTAAATTATGTTTTTTAAAACATCAGAGTGTTACATCATATTGTCTGTGCACATAGAAAGAAAAAAAAAAAAGAAAAAAAAACACCATCCACAGCCGCTCTACTCCTGACCCGCAAGTCCACCATCAGTGTTGTATAAGGTAGGTAGTAGAGATGCGCGGATGGGCTATTATTTCATCCGCAACCGCATCACAAAACTCATCATCTGTCCACCATCCATCCGCACCAACTTTTTTGACCGCACCCACACAACTTTCAAAGCCGCACCCGCCCACCATTCGCTGATTGTTTTAAGGTCTATGGGCGATGCAAGGTGCTGCTGACACGAGCCACGAGGCTAGAAAGATCTTGCCTGTTCTAGAAAGGATACTGATCCAATGCAGCAAAGATATTTAAAGGCTAAAGTCCCTACTAGTATGTTGTATCCCCAGAATATCAGCAGTGAACTCCGTCTCCGATCGGCGCACAGGGACAAAAATAAATAAATAGCCTAAATAAAATAAAATAAAATAAAATGCACATTGGCAAACCTGAGCTTACCTGACTGCTGTACAATTTTATCATTTTAATAAAAAACAAAATTTGGCACATCATTTTAACATGCTGCTATTTAGCCTACTGCTAATTAATGCTTATTGCACTTTATTTTTTTGCAAAAAGAAATAAAGCTTGAAGGTAATAAAACCGTAAGTCATTCACATTATAGGCTAATTAACTATACGCACTGTCATGTCAGGGTGACGACAAGGACGAGCCTGTTCTAAAGACTCCCGTTAATTTTGACATGGAAAGAGAGCGCGTCTTTTTCAGGCAGACAGTGCAATTCATTTTATACCAGTAGGCCTAACAATCATACAAGAAACAAACCATGGACCCTCGATTTTAAAGAAACGCAGACTCTATTCATTCTGAAATTTGCTGAAAGTCCACCGCACAACAGTGCAACGTGCATGTTCACATTTTTTTATTGTCCATAACAACCCCAAAACTTGCCTGCTTGCCTTGCACATCTAATTAATGGGCAACCTTTTCTTACCTTCTTTTTTTGCTGTGGATGTTATTGAGCTAGTAGAAGTTTAGCTCTTGCGTTCTTCTGAACAACTTGCGCTGCCATCGCCCGATGTCATTTCTGAGTCATATCCCTCCATAATCTATCTCTCTTTTAAATCCCTATTCCCCGAGTGGTAGGCTACAATGACTGGCTGTTTTAAAAATATAACTAATATCAAAACACAATAACCCAGGCAGTCTCATCTACGAGACGTTTAAGCCTCCTCCAATACTGACAGCTGGGTTCATAGCTTGCAGGTTTGCTTAGTGGCCTACCAGGCGCTGCAACGAGACGCGACATGGGAGATGAATCATCAGCCAAATTACTGCCTGATGAAAATTTGACTATTTCAAAGTGTGCTTGTTTTTTTTTCGGATGTAGGTAACAATATTTAAAAATGTATATATTTTTTTTCATTTGATTGGTTCAACCGCCACCCGCCCGAATTTAATTAAAATATAATTTTTTTTCACGTCATCCGCCCAATCCGCGGTTTATCTGCGGCTGTAACCCGCGCATCTCTAGTAGGTAGGTAGGTAGGCACTAGGCAGGTTTTTTGCGTTCATTTCTATTGCATTACGATTAAAAGTAGTATCAATAATGTAAAAAATATGATGTGCAGTCAGGTTCGGATGTGTTTATGCTGTTTAAACGAGTGTTCTCACCGATACGCTTGTTGTGATTCGCGGAGTTTTGACGTGATTTATAGACTTGATATTTTTTCTTATTCACAAGTGGTGACCCTACCCCCCAAAAAACAGCAAAATAATTGCCAAAAACATTCTAAAATCTGCCAGTTTAATGCGACATGTAAGCTATGTATCGTTTCTTTTGCAATGACAGCCCATCTTATATCTACTTTGAGTGGTATGGGAGAGAGTCGGAAATTCATTTGTTGCCCCTACGAGTTTATAATAGTATATTTTAACAAGATTTTCAAATGGATGAAGAAAAAAAACTGCCAAAATGTTTGCTTTATTAAACTATGTTTTAAACGTGAATAAACAGTCTCATATCTCTATTTATTTTTAATATAGGCCTACTATTTATTAATTTATTGTTATATTTTATTTAACATTTTTACATTTAACATGAATAATCAAACATTTAACATAAAACAAGAATTACACAACAATTTTAAATGTCTACTCATTTGTCCATTTTAAGATGATTTATTAATTTACATTTTTATGTTTTAATTAAATTGAAATTAAACTTATTATTGATTTATTAAACTTTCGGTTTATAAGGTGTCACAACGAATCCTGCATTCCTATAGTTTTCCATACATAATAGCCTCTGTGACATTTAGTCACTTATCAGCAGTAAAGAAATTAGCAGAAAAACATCAAGCACAGGGCTCACACTAATTTTCAAATCAATTTTGAAAGTACGAATAACGGATCTTTCCCTGTTCTCCATTGAAAATAATGTATAAAAATGCTTCATGTTTGCTGACTGGCTGTTCGCGGTACAGCGCTGCTGTTAATAAAATTTTGAATGTCAAATTTGTAACCATTGCATTTTTTGGCTGCTCCTCGCTGATGGCTGCTATTTGCGATAAACCACATCATTACATTTTGAATGTCAAATTTGTAACCGTTGCATTTTGTTAACACTGATTTACATTGATATATAGGTTAATTTCTACTTCAGATTACTTTTTTGCTCTCAGGGAAACTATGATAATAATATTCCCACTATTCAGTCAAATCAAATCTGTTATTTGGCTTTTAGTGACATGCTTTTTAATTACATATGAAAGCTGCAGTCCGTAACTTTTGGCACTCTAGCGGTAAAAAAACAAAACGGGGGAAGTCAGGAACCTGGGGGCACTGGCCCAAAAAAGGTTGAGAACCACTGTTCTAGGGGATAATAATATATTAAGTTCTAAATGTTCCTTCTCGGGTAGACTCCTCACCCCTGCCTTCTATCGCTTGTAGGATCTGATGTTTAAAGCAGGAATGGGGCTTACGCCAAAGGAAATTTTGTATGCACTATCTTTATATTAACCCTTATTCACTCAGAGTCTTAATGATAGAGATGATCTTACCAAAGTTCTTCCAGTTTACAGTGAGGATTTTCCAGTTCAGCAGAGAGCAGCTTCACTCCTGGGTCTCCTAGATTATTATATGACAGTTTTAGTTCTCTCAGGTGTGAGGGGTTTGATCTCAGAGCTGAAGCCAGAGCAGCATAACCGTCACCTGTTTCACCACAATCCAACAACCTGTAGAGAACAATGACATACTCATACAACATACCAATCTATGTATCTTCAGGACATAAGATAGAAGAAAGAAATTCTCGTAGCTTTCCTCAGAAAAATGCTTGCTACAAACAAACAATTTCATTGTGTCGGTAATTGATGGCCAACTATCCACCCGCAGTCAGAGTCTAGCCCTGACAGCATCGCGGGGAAAGCCATGCAACACCCTCAAAATCTTACACCATGGACACAAACATGAACGTCTCTCTGAACTACTACGTGATCTTACAGTTTGAAGATTCTGTCATAGGAAAGCCCCACGTGCTGTCATGAATAATTAGGACCAAAGTCTTCTCATAGAATAAGAATGATTATGACACTGATGTGTCATCGTTGTACTATAGTGTTTCGCCATGTCATAATCTGTGACACTGACACGATGTAAACCTGGAAAAAATCTCTACATTATCCAGTTTTCTCCAAAAACTTCACAAGTTCACACTTACAAATAATCAGATAAAGTAGCATGCGTATTTGGTATGCTGTCCGAGGAGAAAGCTCAGAGCTCTGTATTTTGGTATTGAGGTCCGGAGTATGGAGGCGCCACCCCAAGGTGGTGGAGCAGGTATAGAGGGTGTTCAGCCAGACGGAAGGGGACCTGTTTGCGTCTCTGTGAGCTCCATATAGCTTTCTGTTTTGTATCTCTATTTACCATCCCTCCTTGTTGTTTATATTGCTATTCTCAGCACCACATATCAGATATTGTCTAATATTGCCTATCACATTAATCTGACATTATTAGCTTTTAACTAAATCGTTATCGCTAGCGTTATCGTGCTAGCAACGTGCTGTAATGACCGAGACAAATCAGACACAATATTTGGTATATTTAACAAATAATCTTTAAAACTCACTCTGGGATCTATGGTCCCATCCTCCCAACAAGCGCAAGAAGGGTCTGGGTTACCATGACTACGATCAGAGGGTTGGTTTTAATGCTGTTAAAAATGTGGTCACGTGGAAAAAGCAGAGGCCATAGAAAAGACCCACAGCTCTTAAAACATATTTTCCTGCATTAATTTATGGACAAACTTATCTATAAATGAGCATGCACCCCAGGACACTGTGAATGATTTACTGCCTTTTGTAGTGTCTTTTGACACTATTACGTCTTTGATACTATGTATTTTATGAGAGAACTACTAGTCAATGTAACCCCACCTATATAGTGTCTCCTATCCATTTAATCCTCATTTCATGACTCACACTTTAGTGTACATCGCCTTCTCATAGAATTCATTGTGTGTATGTGATATCTATCTGAGTATAAATGGACACAAATGGCAAGGCCCGCACTTAAGACAGAGTCATAAATCCTCCCAACAGAGGAATTTCCAGCTTGGAAATTCCCCCTTTCATATTGGTTAATCCAACCCTGAAAGGTGGGACCTTTCTCAGGCTTTAAATGCCCCCTACACAAGCCCTTCCCTCTCTTGGCCTTCTCTTGTACGTTCGAGTTACTGTCCTGCGGGCTGCACCAGACCCCAGGGCAGCAGGCCTTGACTCACAACCAGTCATGTGCTCATTCAGGAGAGAGAGGACTCTCTCAACCACAACGAATCAAGGACAACATCAGGAGTTTGGCACAACTTCTTCATTCAATGCAGAAGTACATTGCAACTAGGGTTGGGTACCGAAACCGGGCACCGATATGGAACCGATATTGGGTACCTATGTAACCGGACCAAATCAAAGCGCATATTTCGGTGCAACTTAAATGCCTAAATGCTAAAGGTTGAAATATTTGCCCTCTGGTTCTCTGAAACGGATGTAAGAAGCATCATCACCGCATGTGATCGCTAGTTAACCCTTTGACGTGTACGATCGTTCACACCGGTGTGATTAGAACGTTCAGATCGCGTGATCATCAACTTCTGATTCAAAATTCAAATCTGCGTTCACGTGTTGGCTGGGGCTCAGCCCGAGACAGACGCTCAACACTATCATATATTACAAGTATTCAGTGTTTTCAACCAGATAAGGTTTATTTTAGGTTTCAGACATTTAAATACACATATTTAAATGTCACATTTATATACACATAAGTATTAACAAAACAACATATAGTTCGAAAAATACACACTGATGTCTATGGAAGCGGCAATAACAATCCTCTCAATTATAAATTGATGACGTGTTTAGATACACATTGTGTAGGTAACTATAAAATTTACTCTATTCTTCTCACACTTCACCAGCCACTTACTTTAATGTATTTCCGGAGAAGTGGATAAATTGATGTGTTGTAGGCCTAAATCTGACAGATTAAATTCTCTGAACTGCGGTGCATACTAACGCCCATTGTGCGTTATAGATAACCTAACATGAATCATGATCATTATAAAGGTTTATTAAATTACAAAACAGATTCACTTACATGTATTTAAGAATAAAAATATCAGCCACGTCATGTTTAGTGTGGAAATGTAAAGTCGATGTCCCTACAATAACAGATCGGTGTACATCTCATAAATGATTCATTCAAGAACATGCAAATCTACTGCAACAATGAAGCCGTGAACTTCACACATTATACTTTTGAAAATCCAGCCTTCAGTTGATCCTGAGTGCTCATTGGTACAGTTGTATGATGGTGTTCTTCTTCCATGAAGGGTTTCACGTAACGCATTTAAAGTGATGCGTTCTAAAATAACTCTCACCTTGTGCAGGACATGCAATAAGTCAGGAGACCTGTCGTATTTTGCCAGAGAAGTCAAAAAATGTAAAAAGAATTGCTGAAATTTAAAGCTGGTTTGTAGCATACCAAGAATACAGACTACTTTGGTATTATTAGCAGGCTACTGTAGTGTTATTATTGTTATTTGGGTTAGGTGGCTTAGGTTTTATTGTGAATTTATGTAAATTGTTTGTGTTTTCCATTTAGACTACTTATATTTATATATTTACTTTAAAATTTTAATATATTTTTTCAATAAAAAAGCCGTTCTTTAATGTCATTCATCATCGTTTTGAGGCTCTTTTTTTTTTTTTAAGTATCGGTTCAGGCACCGGTACCGTTTTAAAAGTATCGATTTGGTATCGGGAGAAAAAAAAAGCGATACCCAACCCTAATCGCAACTCCAACCATCAACTCTTCCAACTTCCTTCCTTCTCCAGGTTGCTCTGCGTGGCCTCTCCAGCCCAGAGCCGGCAAGCCACCATCTGCGCTCCAGCCATGTACTCATGAAGAGAGAGAAAACGTTCAACCAGAACAGAGTCAAACAAACCATTCAAGTTCATCAACATTTTTTCATTCAATGCCGAAGAAATCGATTAAGACTCATGGAACTATTAAAATCCTTCTTCAGGAACTTCACAAAATGTTTTCACTGCAAAGGCCCTGCAAGTATACATTTAATGAGGTGCTCTGAAATTGATAAGCTCATGGTTCTTTTCATAGCAATATGGATCTTTTCCATAGTTCCATTTCCTGCTTCCGGTTTCATTCTGTCACTTACCATTTTACCCAAGTATGTGTGATAGTATGTTGTGTGTTTAGATATAATTATGTCTGTGATTTAGTTAATAAAAATTGTGCACAATACGTATTTGGTTCTGATTCTCTGCTTGCAACAAAGATTATTTTACAATTTAGATCATGACTACAGGCTCTTAGTAGTACTGTACAGTAAGAAAGACATTTCCCTCCCCTGACAATTAACATTTCTTAGAATTAATAAACAATTATCACTGAGTGTTTAAATTAACATTTCTTAGAATTAATAAACAATTATCACTGAGTGTTTATGGGACGAACAGGTTGATTGATTGTAATTTTAATTTTACTACTAGTTTAGATTGATATATATATATTGAATATTAGAGAGAAAATTATAACTATGCAACCATCTACTACAGTATTGCATTAGGCAGTGCATTGTAGTGCATCCGTTTCAATAGGAGAGGAAGAATTGTCAAAACTCGTTAAATCATCTAAATCAACATGTATGTTAGACCCTATACCGCATTAGTGGAATTGCATTAGCATGGTTTAAACTATACTTATCTGACCATTATCAGTTTTTAGCAGTAAATGAAGAGATGTCTTATCGATCACAAGTTGAGTATGAAGTACAACAAGGTTCAGTAATAGGACCGTTGCTGTTCACTCTGTACATGCTACCCTTGGGAGATATCATTAGGAAGCATGGGATTAGTTTTCACTGTTATGCCGATGATACTCAGCTCTATATCTCTTCGCGCCCCTACAAAACTTGCCAATTCAAGAAATTTAACGGAATGCATAGCTGATATAAAAATTTGGATGACTAGTAATTTACTATTACTTACTTTACACTCTCTGTAACCCATATGTTTTAAAGATTACTAATAAAGCATCTCTGTATGAAAAAAAGTTACTAACATTCATCTAATCCTATTAACACTAACATTGCTATAGATGAAGACAGGCACTGAGAAAAGTTGAATTTGAGCAATATAAATGTGTCTTATATGCCGCAGTCAGCCAATGCCGCTTCTTTAGTTTTGTTGTTTATGTTTATTTGTACGATTAAAGTTACATTTAATGTCTGCCTCTTCCTTCCCTGAACTTTGTTACAGTTACGTTTGATCACTTAAAATCACATTATTTCATTTTATTCTAATGAAATAGCCACTATAAGTGCTAAATTACTCATACAGGTCACTTTCTTTGACCAAATAAAATTGTGGGGTAGCACAGCGCTGTTTTACTTGGTGAAAACAATTTCAACTTTGTGTTGAAAGTTATGTTATAACGTTACTCTGTGTGTCCGCTTGGTGGCTGGCATGAGACACCTTTCACATTGCAGTAAGCTAGATTGATATAATATCATATTAATAAAAGATGGATGACTTGTGTTGCTAAATGGCTTGTATTGAGAATTTTAAAATATATTGTTTGGTAGAGAAAATGCTATATTACTGTTAGTACAAATATAGCACTTTCTGATTATGCTATGTTAGCCATTTGGTAAAAACATGTTACTTGTGGTAAATCAAGCAAACAAGGTATACAAATAACAAGACTAACCGTGTTCAGCTATATAACAATGATTAGTTTTCTAACGATAAAGGTAACCAAACAATTGCTTATCCGTCTAAAAAAACACATAGGCTTAGATTTACTAACAGCTTGCACCAGCACAAACCCTCTTTTTAGTAAAAGGATTTACTAAAGACAAGCAGTGAAAAATTTGCACTGAAAATGTGTGGACAGGGTTATTTTTGCGGCTGACCTTATTGTATATGCATTTGTAAGTTTCCCTTTCAGACGCAGAATTTTTGGGAGGAGAGTATTTAAATGAATCACACAAGGTGATTTACTAAGGTTTGTACTAGTCAATTTACTGGTATTTGCACCATTATTTACCATAAACCAGATGTTAATTTGTGCTGCTCTTGAAAGATTATGTTAATCACTATGGAAATGATCCCACTGCGTCTGTGTTTTTTAATTTTGCAAGTCATCAGCAGATCACGTGCAGAACTTTACATTCCAATCGTTGCTTGTAATCACGCTAATTTGCCCTGTTTAGTTAATCTTTGGCATTTCCATGGTAATAGAGGGTAACGTGGATATGACGTCATTAACAGGCGACAATGACACAGGCTGTTAAACTGGTTAAAATTACAGAATTCTCTGGATTTAAAAATTTTTGGTAACATTTGGGATAATACAAATACCCAAGTCAACAAAATATATAACATTGCTCATGAGATTCCTCTTCAGTTATCATAAATTAATATTCTTCCTTTTGCTTATCTTTCTGCACCTCTAATTTTATCATGTTTTTGATAGAGTTTATTTGTTTGTGTACTATTTTTTTGTTCCATTAGTTTAGTTTTGTTGTGTGTAAATCATCTCAGGTTACTTTACTGTAACCCTGTTTCCAGAAAAAAAGGGGAACGAGATGCGGTGCTGGAGCACTTTGGGAATACATATTTGTATGACCAGCGGTGAATAATGTGCATTTTGTCTGAAGAATGGTCCTGGGACATCTTCAGTGCTGCAAAGAAGCGCATCATCTCGTTCCCGCTTTTTAGGGAGAAGCGGAGAGGACATTGCGCTGTCCCTTGAGAGGCGAAGAGGACACCACTGCTTTCAAAAGTCTTTCCCAAATCTGCTTTCGAGGGTGTAAATCACCTTAAAGGACAGGAATTTATGGCAGAACCTGCACCTAAAGCAGAACCTGCTGTGCTAGCCTGTTCAGACACAGTCCACCCAGCGATTTATGTAGGTGACTACCGTAGTGTTTTACACACGCACAAGGTCATGGTAGCTCCTTTACTGGTGGAGGAAGTACTTCAGGGCCTGAAATACAGCCATCAATTCAAGACAATTGATGTGCCAATTGAGATAATGACCTCACCAGATCCCCTGGGCTGGGAGGCCACCTAAGACCGCTCCCCATCCCGTATGGGAAGCAACTGGAACTTTCTGTATGGTGGCAGGATTTCTATGTGGAAAATATGTTTCCCTGAGATTGAATGGGACGAGCCGTCACTTAGTCAAATTTGTGGCTCTACAAAGCTCAGAGAAAACTTCTTCGTCGACCGTACCAGTTGCACTCAAATCCTTCAGCAGATCAGCCTGGTATGCCTGTAACACCGCCATGGTGTGCAGCATACCACTAGCCTGACCTGCTCCTTGAAAAGCTTTCCCCAACAGCATGGAAGTTTTCCTGCACGGCTTGGTAGGGAGATTTGGTTTCTTTAATGATGATGCAAATGCCGGGGAGAGATACCTCGCGAGTGTCTCTTCAACCTGAGGCATCATCATATAACAGTTTTCTTTCACGACCACGATAGGTCAAATATGTAGACATCGCGAGTGCAAAGACCTGCGATGTATAAGGTTTCCCTTACTCCCTCAAAGAAGACGAGAGACCATTGTTGAGGTCCCTCTTCCTTGCCACCCGACAGAAATCTGTTCTATAACTTGGGGAGCTCTTGCTCCTGTGGCCAGTCTAGTTTTAATCTGGCCACTGCACAAGTCAACATCTCGAGTAGTTACTCTGGCTTCGTCATTGCGGGAGAAAAGGTCAAAGGTGGCAAACTCACATTCCACTCCAACAGAAACGAGATATTCAGCGTCCTCCAGCCGAGCCGATGAAGTGCAGGGGCATGCTTCAGAGCCAGGCAAAAGGACATTGTGATCTGGAGAGAGAGTGAGCGATAAGGACTCATCCATTTCTCGCTCCTCAGCCAGATCGCATGAGGCCCATGATCTCAAAGTGGGTGCTAATCCTTGGAAATAAGCAAAGCAAGCGCAAAGCACTTCAACTTTAATGTTTCACAATGCTCGCACTCACCATGCTCAAACACAAGGGCTGCATGCTCTTCCCCCAAACACACAAAGCAACATACCTTGCACGTCGCTCATTATTCATTTCTTTTTCCATTTCTTCTTCAAACAATAAGAGGAGAAAGAAAGAGTTTTCTGCGCACTGCATAGCAAGTCTGACTCCCAGAAGAGAGACAGAAAGAGCTTGTACCACACACACACACAAACAGTATGGTTCTGAAGACAAAGAAACTTTAAGATACACCTGGGGCACATCTAATTATAGCCTCTGATGAGCATACATTCCAATGACGTCACCGTCTGAGGCTGTCAAGTTCAATGTCAATATCATTGACGTGTTACACACATTATTCACAGCTGGTCATACAAAGATGTATTTCCAAAGCGTTTCAGCGCACCATTGAGTGTAGCTTTTGAAAGGGAACAGACTCCAACAAAGGTGTTGTGTGATGCAGTTGCGAGGCCAGAAATTGAGCGGACCTTGGTGAAATAAAGTCGACATCAATGCCTACTCTCAGATTACACCATTTTACAACATGTGATAAAAAATAATGACAATCAATTTTTTTAAAGTGAAAATCAAGATTAGTTAATGTGATTTTTTTGTCAGCCATTTACAAAATATAACAAAATCCATTTATAAATAAAATAATCAATGAACATAATGATAAACAGATAAATAATCATAGGTAGAGCATCAAAGGTTTCTAATTACATGTACATAAAACTCTGCATGTTTTGCAGAGTTGAGCCAATCACAGACATGTCTATAGATTTCTTGAACACAATGGCCAATCAGATGTGTTTAAGTTAGAATCCACTCATAGGTCAAAGTCAGAGTTTTTGTCCGGTGCTTAGTTCTGCATTGTGGCGAACAGGACGGCCGAGGGACGTGAGAGAACGGCGCGAGGCCGATGGTGCGATATTGCTAATGAGCAGCGCCTGTGAAGCACACCGGTCTCGCATCTCTCACGGAGGAGCGGAAGCATAAAGGAGGAGCGACGACGTTGATGATCGAGAGAGGAACAGGCCTGTATTTTAGTTGTGTTTGGTTTTTGTATTTTATTTTAGCCAGCAGTCATGTTTATTTTCGGTAGCCAGCAGTCGTCCGCGAGGGGCTGCTGGCGGTATTTTGGTTTGCTTGTTTTATTTTAAATAAAGTATGTTTGAATGTTCGCCGGTTCCCGCCTCCTCCTTCCCTGAACATTGCTACATGCATGCTGGTAAATCCTCTCATTATAACAAAGTGTAGACATTATGTAAAAAAAACGATTTGTTGTGCAGTGTCGAGAGCTTCATTGATTGTAACAGAACTTTGTGAGATTATCATCGAGATGAACTAAGATGAGGGACAGCTTTCTAGTGACCATAAAGGGAATGCTCTACTCGCACTTTCTAGGCTATATATAATCCATTTAGAATTTGAATAAATCTTTTGTTTTTCATTCTTGACCAGCGGCCACTTTTTGGGGAATATCCGTTAAATTCATGTATTTGAGCAATTATTAGTGTAATTTATGCGTAATTTTGCCCCTGTCCTGCAAATCAATTATTTAGAGTCTCATTTGATTGGGGGAGCAGCCGTCACCCTGGCCTTATGTTGCCTTGCCGCAGATGTGATGAGAGAGCTTTAGCTTCAGATATCAAACACACTAACTGTGATTATGTTGAAGTTTGCGATTCATGTAAAATCATTATTAATTACAATCCTAAACACTCTGATTTGGTCTCACTATGAACTATTTAAAAATGTGTCTCTCTAAGCACCAGATCATGTGACTATCTAAAAGACGATCTTACCTTAAATTCTCCAGTTTACAGTGAGGATTCTCCAGTACAGCAAAGAGTGGCGTCAATCCTGAGTCTCCTAGTTTATTCCCAGACAGATCCAGTTCTCTCAGGTGTGAGGGGTTTGATCTCAGAGCTGAAGCCAGAGCAGCACAACCTTCATCTGTAACACCACAATTACTCAACCTGTAGAGAACAATGACCAATGACACACTCTTCACTCTCTCTGTAATCTATATATGTTTTAAAGATTAATAAAGGATCTCTGTATGCTATAATGTAGCTGATATTCATCTAATCATGTTCACACTAACAGTGTTAAAGAATGAGACAGACACCAAGAAAATATGAATTATCAAATTCCTCAGTTATCAGAAACTACTATTCTTAATTTTGCTTATCTTTCTGCACCTATATTTTCATCTTCATGTTTATTGTTAGTGTTTATTTGTTTGTGTAATATTTTTATTTAATTAGTTCAGTTTTGGTCTAACTATAAACTATTTAAAAATGTGTCTCTCTGAGCACCAGATCATGTGACTATCAGAGACTTACCTCAAATTCTCCAGTTTACAGTGAAGATTCTCCAGTCCAGCAGAGAGCAGCTTCACTCCTGAGTCTAGTTTATTATATGACACTTCCAGTTCTCTCAGGTGTGATGGGTTTGATCTCAGAGCTGAAGCCAAAGCAGCACAACATTCATCTGTGACACCACACTTCCACAACCTGTAGAGAACAATGACACACTCTTCACTCTCTCTGTAACCCATATATGTTTTGAAGATTACTGATAAAGCATTTCTGTAGGATATAATGTAGGCAAGGAAAGGCAAGTTTATTAATATAACACATTTCATACACTATGTATGAAATTACTAGGTAATTCAAAGTACACAGAAAGAAATTAAAATGATCACAAAATAAAAAGCAAGAAAAATCAAAAATTATAAAAGGAATTAAAAGAGATGTAAAAATGATACAGTTATAAAATGAACTAAAAGAGTAAAAAGATGATACATAGATAAACTTCTCATCTGGCAAAACACCGGTGTATAATATTTTCACAGCTCCCAGTTTTACTCTTAGATTTTCCCATGGTGATTACACCGTGTCTGTGGTGTTGTTTTGGCGTGCCGAAGAAATCTATCGAAGGTCTTCAATAGACCCCATTTTTTCACTAAGATCGGACAGGAGGAGCTCAAGGACTGACTCACGGGGTAACCTCGGGTTCACTTCCCCACCAGTCCGCACCCCAAAGATTTGTTCGGAAGCTCTAGAAATGGAATTGATCCAGTCCGCACCCCACAGAACCTCGAGTTTAATTACATGTCAAACTCACTACTCCACCACAGACCCAGGTCATCAGCATGGTTTCCTCTCTCAATTTCACCAATTAAGTAATTTATGTTTGTCTCTTACCCAATTCTCAGTGCCATTTGAGTTTAGTTTAGAATTAAAAGGAGGATGCAAAAATAAAATACAGTGTAATCAGTCGGACATACAGAGGCACAGTACTCATTCAGTAAATGCACAGCTGTAGCTGATATTCATCTAATCATTTTGTTATGTCCTGGGGAAGTAAAATATGCATATACGTTTTGGGGTGTGCATTTTTCCCTGTTTGGGTGTGTTTTTGCCATGTGCTTTCTGTCTCTCTCACTCACTTGTCTTGCAGCTAATTAGCCACAGCTGATGCTTGTAAGCAGTGTGCTACAAAGAGTAACCACTATAACTGTGTTCCAATTTAGAGTGTGTCCTTCGAAGGCTGCTAAAAATTTGTCTCTTTGAGCACCAGATCATGGGACTATCAGAGAGATTATCTTACCTCAAATAGACCTTCATCTGTGATACCACACTTACTCAACCTGTAGAGAACAATGATACGCTTTACTCTCTAAGCTCAAAACAGAGGGCCGCAAAACATATAGGGCCATATCCCAAAGCCAGTGGTGTGAAGTATTTGATTAAATGCAGTTAGTTACCTAGTCCCTAAAGGCCAAGGTCCAGTCAAGTCTCAAGTCTTTGTTATATTTTTTAGCAATAGTTCCTTCAGCTAGTTATTGTAATTAACAGTGTTTTGAAATATCAAAACTTATTTCCACTTCAAAAATGTCTAATAAAGCACACAAAATGTTACTTAACCCTCTGAGCCCGAATAACGCACCGGCACGTTCTGCTGGATTTTTTCCTCATGATAGCTTGAACAACTTAAAATATAATATTTTTGGCCATACAAGTCTTTATACATCTTTATAAACTATAAAGGGTCTTTTGTGTACACTCACAATAACAACAAATCCTTGTGTTTATGCAAAATAAAGAAAATAAATAGGGTTCGCTTTCAGCTGTCACTGTCTCTGCTAGAAACTTTCTGAAAGACGTCTGAATAATGAACAAACTCAGCGAATACTTTTCACACAAACATAAAACAATGTCTAAAGAAAGCTTGAAATATCTACTTTGAAATAAAACAATTCACATTTAAAACAAATATTCCATTGTAATGTAATTCAATTACAGAGATGAACAGTTTTCTCCAGGCTCAGCTCGTTAATGTGGTCACACCCACACGCAGAGCGCGCTATTCATAAGATAATGTGTTGTGATCTATGCAAAATGGTAAACGCCCCCAACAATGCCTTAAAAATCATTGTTTCATAAGTTTCATTCATTTTCCGGCGCGTTTGGAAGATGGCACGCTACACAGGTGAGGAAGCTCTTCAGCTTGTCCTGGATATGATGAAGATATCACATTTTCCTCAGAAGAAGAGCGGGACAGAACGTTTGCATTTTGAATAGCGACTTGATCCAGCCATGGATAAAATTTCGAATGAGTACTTTTTATTTATATTCGCATTCTATTTGGATATATTTTTAAAATGCAATTTATTCCTGTGATGTAAATTATTAGTCCAGTCTTAAGTTTTTTCTTAATTTTTGTTAATTTGATTTTTATTCACAATCAAAAACTATTACTTTCAAACTATATAACATACCATTTTGGAATGCAGGGACCGTCATCACGAGAAAAAAGAAAAAAAATGTGCTGTGTAATTTGAGCTGTAGGAGTTGCTGTAGTTTGCTATGGTTCTCAAGCAATGATGGGAAATGTTTCATATGTACTACTGTACACCCAAAGTGTTGTACAATCATATCAGGGGTCTCTAGAGAGAGGGATAGAGCCAATTCAGTGGATGGGGATTATTAGGAGGCCATTGGCAAGGGCCAATGGAGGGAATTTGGCCAGGACACCAGGGTTACACCCCTATTCTTTACGAGAAGTCCCATGGGATTTTTAATGACCACAGAGAATCAGGACCTCGGTATAACATCTCATCCGAAGGACGGTAATAATAAGGCAATATAATACCCTGACTCAACAAACCGATCTGTGGGAATGAGTCAGACAGACCGACCAAAATTACTTGTTTTTCTTGAGTCTCTGTCTTCAAGTCAAAGTCAAGTCTCGAGCCACTCGTTCATGAGTCCAAGTCAAGTCACAAGTCTCTTTTTTTTGTGACTTAAGACTCTCTGTTAATTACTGTGCTTAAGTGTAGTTTTACTGAGTATCAAATATATTAGCAACTTTTACTCACTACTTGACTACATTTTTGAATAAGTATATGTACTCTATACTCCAATACATTTGTAAAGACTAATTCAATTACCAATTACTCAGAACATTTTGCATGGCACCTAACCTTTCTGCAGCAGTTTATTTCTGCTACAAAATAAGCAATACTACAATCTACAGGGCATTGAAATTACTATATCTTATGCGCTTTGCCCTTACTCACCCAAACCCGTCAACAAGGCTACTTTGTGCAAATGCGAGTGCATTAGCAAGTAGTTGCTGAATCAAAGGTGTTTCATATATGATATGAGGATGTGGCTGCAGCCGAAACCAGCACGCACAGTGCAAGTATTGAAAACTGATATTGAAGAGCTTTTGAAGTATATTGGTTTATTTATGCCCTTTTTGAGCACTTGAGCTTAACTGAGATTTTAGTCTTTGCAGATGTTTAAGAGGCATTTGTATTGACCTGGATTTATTGCAATGTTGAGGTGTTCCGATTTAAGATTTTAGAAAATAAACTTGACTGCTCTCCTCACAAGTCAACCATTTTTCATTTTTTCACTGGCATGTTTCTTAGGTGTTGAGGACTAGTGCATCTTTGAGCCTACATTCAGTAAGAGTAAAATACTGAAGTACAGTTAAAATCAGATACTATAAGACTTTTACTTAAGTCGTTTTGTAATTAGTGACTTGCAACTTAGAGTCATTTTCACTGTAAGCTATCTGTACTTTTACTGAAGTATAATTTTTAGGTACTCTTTTCACCTATGCCCAAAACCATCGTAACTTACATGGCATTTAAAATGCTTGTAGACCTTGAGTGCTCTGAAGTAATCGTAATCTGCTTGTATGTGTTGCAAAATTACACCTGAACTTATTACATATGATGTTACGATGCTTACACAGTACACTTATGCAGTGTATGATGTGATAGCTTACAGTGAAAAACGTGCAGTGTATGATGTGACTTTAAAATATATATATATTAGTGCTGTCAATTAAACGCGTTATTAACGGCGTTAACGCAAACCCATTTTAACAGCGTTAATTTTTTAGAAAAACTACAACACCACACCGGATAGCTAGACCGGAAACAAAACAACAGGCACGCCGCACACACTTGTTTGGGCTTGCGCGCTGGCCAAAGAGTAGTAGGCTAACGTTACGTTTTGAGTGGATGGCGAGCGCGAGATGCTGAAATGGATGCCTTTGATCTAGAGACGTGCACTCCCAACGCAATAGAGTGCGGCGCGGGACTAGATTTGATGGCCGAGTGCGAGCGGTAATGCACCCACTCTGTGTGTGAGGGTTGCGGGAGAATAAAACGATTCGCGGGACTCCCGCAAACTAGAAATATCTATGAATAAAACATAAAAACTAATAGATTTTTATTCATATGTTGCAGAAAAGCAACAAGAACAACTAAAACAAAATAGAAATGATTTACAGGCCAGAGTTTCTTTTTATAACATGTTTGCAGCGTTGAGCGATGTAGCCAATCACAGACATATGTGTTGATTTCTTGAACGCAATGGCCAATCAGAAGCATTTAAGATAGACTCCCCTCACCGCTCAAAACTGACTTTGTTCAGTGCTGAATTCTGTATGCTGGCAAATCCTCTAATTATAACAAACAAAGTGTATGAAAGATTCATTGTGCAGTCAGCTTCATTGATAATAACAGGGATGTGTGAGATCGCGATGAACTGATGTCCGCTTTTTAGGAATTATTAAGTCATGCCAAACCACGCAGTAGCTGCTTGCTTTTATGTTATAACAGTGAGCAGCGCATTAAAATTAGAAAAAATAATGGGACAAAAAGAAATCAAGGGACATTTAGAATAGATAAAAATGTGCGATCAATTGCGATTAATTGTGAGTTAACTATGACATTAATGCTATTAATCGGGATTAAATATTTTAATCGTTTGACAGCACTAATATATGTACTATAGTGCCAAACATTTTGGGACGTCTGCCTTTACATGCAAATGAACTTTAATGACATCCGATTCCTGATCCGTATGGTTTAATATGGAGTTGGCCCACCCTTTGCAGCTATAACAGCTTCGACTCCTCTGGCAAGGCTTCCTCAAGGTTTGGAGTGTGTTTATGGGAATTTTTGAAAATTCTTCTAGAAGCGCATTTGTGAGGTCAGGCACTGATGTTGGACAAGAAGGCCTGGCTCACAGTCTCTGCTCTAATTAATTCCAAAGGTTTTCTATCGGATTGAGGTCAGGACTCTGTGCAGGCCAGTCAAGTTCCTCCAACCCAAACTCGCTCATCTGAATCTGTTCTGAATCTGATCAAGGCATAGTCTTTGACAAAAATGTGATTTTCTCAACTTTTTTGTTAAAAATGTTGCCTTTATGAAATTTACCAACATTCAAGTGTTTATAAAAAATGATGCATGAAGCTAATAAAATGTAAAAAAGTACAGTTAAAGGTATTTTTCAAGTATAAAAAAAAATCTACATTTAAACATAGTAGTGCAAAAATAATGTATAATAATATGTTAATGTTATATAATGTTATGTTCACTTAAAGAAAACTTACAAGTATACTTGCAGTATAAACTACTAAACTAATAGTTTACTGAGAGTACACTTTAGTGTGTATTTTCATAAACTAAAACATGTACTACTTGTATACTAGTAGTTTACTATTTTAATACTTATAAGTTCACTTTGTAATACAGATGCATTACAAATGATAAACCTGTAGTGTACTTAAAATTTACTACTGTTACACTTATATACACTTAAACATATACTTTTATTTACTAAAAGTGGGCCAATTTAGTCCCAAGCAGTATTGAAATAGTACACTTACAAGTTTACTACAAGTACACATTGATATTAGTATACTAACTACATAAAGTATACTTAAAAATATACTTGAACATTACTTAAGTATACTTCATAAAATAACTTGAAGATACTTCTTTTTTGTAAGGGTTTCTTTGTGCCATGTGCTCTCCTGTCGATTCCTCGCCCATCTTGTTACCTGATTATTGGTTCATTTGTGAGCGGGTTATCTATTCCTCTTTACTACTAGTTATAACATGAAAGATGTAACTGAAAGGATGTAACTGATGCCAACTCTTCATTTGGTAATCATTTAATGCAGTTTTGTACAGATAGTGGTTTGATTTTATCTAGTAAGGTACTATTGCCAAATGATAGTTATACTTATATCAGTGAGGCCTGGCACTCTACTTCCTGGCTAGACCACTGCCTCTGTACAGTGGATGCCCATGACTCCATTGATATGATGAAGATTGAATATGATCTGGCTACTACGGACCATATACCCTTTCTCATGGTGTTGAACACGGACAATTTACCGGTGTTGCTCCCTGTGGATAATGGCATTGATGTAGGGAAAATAAATTGGTCAATATGTTCTAAGAAAGATCTTAATGATTATGTATATCATTCAGATTCTTTGCTGGGTAACATTAAGGTCCCAAAAGATGCCTTGTTGTGTCGGGATATGAACTGTAAGAATGTACAACATTGTAAGGATTTATGTTCCCTGTATAAAGCTATTGTGGAGTCTCTTGGTATTTCGAGTTGGCCACTATAAACTTAGGACAAAAGTGTGCAATGTTAAGCCAGGTTGGAAAGATCATGTAGAAGAGCTCCATGTAGAGGCCCGTAATGCTTTTAAAAAAATGGGCTGAGGCAGGCAAAAGCAGGCAGGGCCCCTTGTTTGAAAATAAGAAATTTTGGATAAATATAATAGGCAAAATTCCAATGTTCTTAAGATATCCCCACATCTTCACACACCCTTCATCATCTCTCAATGCAAATCAAACCAGCTATTAGGCTAACTGAAATAAAATGCCAATCTCTAGGTATGGTGAAGGGTGTGTGAAGATGTGGGGATATTTTAATTCCAAAGGCCAAGGGAACTTTATCAGGATGTATAGTATCCTGGATCCATGAAATAACTGGCCTTTGAAAATAAAAATCTGCCTGACTCTATGGGAATTTAACATAGGGGTGTCCTGACTTATGCACCCTGTATTTTAAGGAAGAACATTTATTTATTTATGATACATTAAGGACACCAATTTTCTTTGTGAATGAATAAAGCAGACCTGCCAACCTGTACGCATTTTGCGTAGCCTCGAAGTACGGTGGTACGATTTGTCACTCTAAACTACGCAAAAACCTGGTGACGCTTCTGTGCACGCGCAGTCCTCAAATCAAGCAACAGCAAAAGAAGCGGAGTTCGACCAATCATAGCGCTGGGTTCATTACCCAAATAGTAAGCGGGGATGATTGACAGATGTGTAAGGCCTATATAGCAATAAAGCAATAAAGAATCCCGCTCGATCCTCTTCCACTCCCGCGGCCCGTCGTCTGACTGAGTTCATCAGCGAGGACAGGACAGTATAGTCACAGCACTTCTGACTCCTGAAGGAAAACGGGCTGGGGTGGATGTGGAAAGTTGAAATATTGTTTTTAGTTAACTTAATCTGGATTCAATGATCACGCGGGAGTGATCGCATGGATTATTTTAAAATACTCCGTCATTCATTGTCATTCAGATTAGAGGAAAACATCATTCAGCCATGCAAATTATAAAATGCATAAGTATTGATGAACAATAAATCTAAATAAAATTAAAATCGCTGTGGCTTAACTTAGTGATTATGAAAGTTCTGTGATTTGTGGATTAGGCTACTGATAAACCTGGAGAAACAGGCGTTTATTTATTCATTCTCAGTGTTCAGAAGCGTAGTCTGCATGTTACGTTATTGTGTTAATAACTGAAGTACCTAATTATGTTACATAATTATTTTGTATGAAAACTAGCGCATTAGTTACTTATGGATTAAAAAGTACCGTTGTATCAGTGCTGCTCGAGCTCTCTCACAAACACAGACCGCGCGCACAGAGAGAGAGAAGATAATTGTAAATTGACGGGCTAAGTTTAAATTTTGTTTTGGTTGTGTTTTTTTCTGTCAAAATGACTGAAAGCATTTTGTATTATCCATCCGTGTTTTTAAAATTTGTTAAAAGACAGACGTTTTACTGTTAGCCCCATATTTCGGATTGATCTAAACTTATAGGCTACTTGATATTCTTTTTAGAATAAGTGATTCGTTTTGCTATTATTGGTCATGTGACAGGACTCCTGTCTATTGTCAACTATTTTCTATAAATATGTTTGTATTGGCTAACGTTTATTCAGCTAATGCGTGTCCTGTTTAAAATGTGCAATGTTCAAATGCAAAGACAGCACGTCACAAATAAAATTATTTTTTTCTGTGTGATTTAGTATCATAATTGGATATTGGAATTATAAATTAAATAGCCTATCTTAAATGTACACATCTATTTTTTTCTTTTTTTTTTTTTTTTACTGTTTTCTAGTTTTGTTTTTTTTTAATTTTAGACTAGTTGTTGACCAGCACACATTACATGCTTTTTTTATGCAATGCAATATTGCAATGCAATAATAATCATGAATAAAAAATGGTTTTGAGCAGTATATTGAATTTTTGGACTTTCACAGCAATAGCTAAAGATGATTTTTTATTCCTCTTTCCTAAGGCAACTTTAGCATGGGTGTCCTAATTTATTCACATCACTGTATATATATATAAAGAAACATGAATGAATATTAAGATCACTCAATCACCTCAACTCACAGCAGATAACATATATTTAACTCAGCTAAAACATAAGGGTAAGTAATTTTAATAATTTCTCTGTTTGTAAAAATGAACAGAAACACATTTAAAGTAATGCTCTTACATCAGAAGCCTAGCAGTTCAGATAGGTGGAGGATTTAAAACCTGAAGTGTGACACTCAGTTTTTGTTTAACCATTAATTTATAATGTTATAAATTATTATGTTATAGTATACATTCTAATGTTTTAACAGTGATGATTGTTATCAGTGTTACTTACTCAGCTGATCTAGTTGCTGTAACCACAGGCAGCAGCTTCTGAAGAACTTCATCTGCTGTGTTTTGTGCTTTCAGGGTGACAAATGCATCACTATTTGAAAATTAAAAATAAATAAGTTAATCATTAATGCTTATAATAGTATTAATTAATATTATAAGTAAATACTACATTACATACCCTCAAATATTTTTCAATTAAAGGGGTCCTTGATAATGATTTCACTTTTTTAACTTTAGTTAGTGTGTAATGTTGCTGTTTGAGCATAACATATGCAAAATTATGATGCTCAAATTTCAATGCAAGGGGAGATATTTTCTTTTACAGAAATCGCTTTTTAAGGACTACAAAAAATGGCTGGTAGGGACTACAATGATCTTCCTCCTGGGTTGGTGACATCACAAACCCTAAAATTTACATAAACCCTGCCACACAAAAAAGGGGGTGAGGCCATGTTGGGCTATTTTAGAGAACATTACAGTATTGTTCACATTACAGTGTGTTAGTTTACTGTAGCTTTTGTGAGCTCTTGCTTTTGTAAGATGGTTCACCGCCCCTAAAGAAAATTATCCATGATTTTGTGATTGATTACTGTTTGTATTACCTCAGTTTTCCGACAAATATGATTAAATGGTAAATAACATCATATCTATAATCTATCAGAAACAAACAAAAAAAGAAACATGCCACCCTGAAATGTCCTGTGAAATTCGTGCTTGCAAAGTCTGTACATGAAATCCATCATGTACAGAGCACAGGTGTCACTCATCAGCAACCGCGCCACCGGCCTCGCGCCGTTCTCTCGCGGCCCTCTGCCTCGCCCTGCTCGCCACAGTTAACATTGTCAGAGTCTGAATTGGGCTTGAATTGGTTTGAAATTGATGCCATCGTTAATATTTACATCGGAGTAGAGCTTGTGGTTATTAAGGGGTGGGAAATTTCCCAAGGACATGCTAAAGCGGTGCCAATTAGAGGGCTGCATTGGGATTGAGTCCCGCCGGGTCCCGCGGGACCCAACGCAAATCTCGCGGGAGCGGGCGGTTTGAACTTTGCTGCGGGCGGGAATGGGCGGCTAAAAAAAACAACTGCGGGATCGGGAGGTAGCCTAGCGAGTCGACATGATGGAGAGATGTCAATAAATGATGTGGAAAAGAACCTCAAACAGGTATTTACAGCACAAAACCTAAGCAAGGCTGACATTTGGACTAGCCTACTAATCATCTTCCTGATCAGTGCGTCAGAATACATGTAGGCCAGGGAAACGAAACAAACAACCCCATGAATCTCTTTAATAATAGCAATACAAATACATGTTTTTTCCTGCGGGACGGGAGAAGACACAAAATCAATGCTTCTCTATTATTGTGCGGGAATAAATTCTTAAAGTTTTGCGGGTGCGGGCGGGAGTGGACATACATATTGCGGGAGCGGGCGGGACTGTAACACATATGTTGCGGGAGCGGGCGGTAATGGTCAGAAATTTGGCGGGCGCGGGCGGGAGCGGGATGAAGAAAACAGTCCCGCGCAGGGCTCTAGTGCCAATCACAACACACTGGGCCAGCTAAACAATCACAGCACATTTCATATTTCGGAAGGAGGGGCTTCATCGAAAATGACATGTTCAAGACAGACTGGAGAGAGGGGAGCTGTAATAATGTAAAATATGTGAAAAATAATGCGTTTTTGGAACAATAAAGCATGAAAAAACATTATAGTGCACCCCAAAAACAAAATCAAGACTTCATAAAAGGGCATAATAGGACCCCTTTAAATAAACACTAAAAATAACATGTGAAAAGGTGTTTTTTTTTTTGTTTTTTAACTGTAGAAGCAACTAAATGTATTAAGCCAACACAGATTTGTTTATTCTTTTTCTTGTAAATGTTGCTGTGGCAGGTCTATTAGTCTGCATTTACACAACAACAGATCTATTTTGAGATATTTTTGAGGCCCGTCTGTTGCTTTGGTTATCACTATGTCAACCATCGCAATTTAAGGAATGACTCAGAAAACAATAATTTAGTGAATTCACTCCCATAATCAGACATCAAACCTCTCCCAGATTTTCCGGGAGTCTCCCGCATATTGATATTGGGTGTTTATCAAATGGAAAGCTGCATCCTAGTGAGGTTGTGTCTTTCCTAGTCCAGTCCTTCTAAGGCTTGTAGACTCGAGTCCTCAGCATTAAAAAGTTAAGTCACCTTCATTTATATAGCGCTTTTAACAATATGGACTGTTTCAAAGCAGCTTTACAGTTATAATAGAAAATTAAAGTAACAGAGATTGTTTTGGCTTTACAGCAGCTCTAGAATAAAGTTATTGTCCAGCTAAAGTTAATTTTGATTGATTCAATTCCGTTGCAAAGATCATTAGTTATTAACTTAGGGGCTGCTTACACGACACCGGTCTAACAGAAAACTCTTAACGCGCTCCGGCCCGCTCATTCGTGCAACAACAGTGCCTGATGGCTTGAGAACGCAAACCTTGAAATAGGTTCTAATGTGCAAGCCTTGAAGAATAATAATAAAAAAAAAAGTATCTCTGCGCAAGCTTTAAAAATGCAAACCTGTGAAAACGCTGACAGCGTGCACATGCGTATTACATGTTTAGTCTATAGGTATGCGCGTTTGAATATATATGTAGACAGGCGTGTAGTCTTTCTTTACAAATTGACCACAACAAATTACTTGTATTTCCTTAAAAATGTATAATACAGAATTATTTATCACTTCCGCATAGCCATGTGAACCGGAACTATTTTGACGTTTTATCTGTACAGAGGTAAAGGGAAGGAGAAGGGGGCCTTCACAGGGGAGAGACTAGCTGACAATTCAGGACTGCGTTGTCGCCGTGTCCAGACGAAGGTCCTTCATCAGATCTGGATATGGCCTAGATCCAGCAGACTGCGCTAAACCTCGGGATAAACAGATAGACTAATATTAGCATAGACGTCATTCTTCTTATGATGTAACGAGTACATCAGGATTTATGGGAAGTGTTCCTGGTTCCGGCTGACCTAATTTATGCAGCCTAACATTGAGTTATAGAGGTTTATAATGTGTTATGTGTATGCTAGGTCAAAGAGATGTGTTTTTAGTCTAGATTTAAACTGACAGAGTGTGTCTGCTTCCCGGACAATGTTAGAAAGACTGTTACATAGTTTTGGTGCTAAATAGGAAAAGGATCTACCACCAGCAGTCGATTTTGATATTCTAGTTATTATCAACTGGCCGGAATTTTGAGATCGCAATAGATGTGAAGGACTACAATGCGTTAAGAGCTCGCTCAAGTACTGGGGCGCTAAACCATTTAGTGCTTTGTAAGTGATCAGCAATATTTTAGAATGCATACAATGTTTGATAGGAAGCCAATGCAGTGTTGATAGAACCGGGCTAATATGGTCATACTTCCTGGTTCTAGTAAGAACTCTAGCGGCTGCATTTTGTACCAGCTGTAGTTTATTTATTAAGCGTGCAGGGCAACCACCCATAAGACCATTACAATAATCTAGCCTTGATGTCATGAACGCATTAACTAATTGTTCCGCATTTGTCGTAATTTAGATATATTTTTAAGATGGAAGAATGCGGTTTTACAGATACTAGAAACGTGACTTTCAAATGAAAGATTGGAATCAAAGAGCACACCCAGGTTCCTAACCAATGACAAGCACTTGACAGAGCAGCCATCAAGTGTTAGACAGTATTCTAGGTTATTACATGAGGAAGTTTTTTGTCCAATAATTAGAATCTCTGTTTTTTAAGAGTTAAGTAGTAGGAAATTACTAGTCATCCATTTTTTTTATATCAGCAATGTATTCCGTTATTTTGGGGAATTGGTAAGTTTTGTCAGGTCGTGAAGAAATCTAGAGTTAAGTATTATCAGCATCTATTTCATTTACTGCTACAAACTGATAACAGTCAGATAAATATGATTTAAACATGCTAATGCAATTCCACTAATGCAAACATAATTTTCGAGTCTATTTAAAAGAATGTTGTGGTCAATAGTATCAAATGCAGAAGATCGAGTAACACTAATAGAGAGATACAACCACGATTGGATAAGAACAAATAATTTGTGACTCTAATGAGAGCTGTCTCAGTACTATGGTATGGAAAATCCTTGCAGATACCATTTCTTTCTAAAAAGGAACATAGTTGTGAGGATACTGCCTTTTTAAGTATCTTTGACAGAAAAGGTAGATTCGAGATCGGCCTGTAATTGACTAACTCTGTAGGATCAAGTTGCGTTTTTTTAACAAGCGGTTTAATCAGTCATAGCCAGCTTAAAAGTTTTTGGTACGTATCCTCATGACAAAGATGAATTAATGACATTAAGAATAGGATCTATGACCTCTGGAAGCATCTCTTTCAATAGCTTAATCGGTATAGGGTCTAACATACATGCTGTCGATTAAGATGATTTAACAAGTTTAGAAAATTCTTCCTCTCCTATAGCAACGAATGAATCTAATTTTTCCTCAGGGAGAGTACAATGCACTGTCTGATGCGATACTGTAGTAGACGGTTGCATAGTTATAATTTTCTCCCTGATATTATTCATCTTGTAAGTAAAGAAGTTCATCAAGTCATTACTGTTGAGCCGTCTGGGGTTGATTTTTTTTTCCGTTGACTTATCCACTGTTTCAAATAAATACCTTGGGGTTTTTTATTTTTTTCTAATAGGGTTGAAAAATAAGCAGATCTAGCTGTTTTTAAAGCCTCTCTGTATGCAATCGTGCTCTCTTTCCATGAAATGCGAACGTGCTCGTTGTACCACGGCGTTGGACTATTTTCTTTAATCTTCTTTAAGTGCAAAGGAGTAACTGTCTAAAGTGCTGGAAAAGAGAGAGTCAAAAGTTTCTGTTGCAATATCGAGTTCTTCTAAGCTACCTGGGATGCTGAGGAGATGAAACTGATCAGGAAGATTATTAATAAAGCAATCTTTAGTAGCAGAAGTGATGTTTAACATATTTGTAACAGAGTCGGCTTTGCAGCCTTGACTAAATGAAGTATACAAGAGACTAGATAATGATCTGAGATGTCATAACTCTGCTGCAGAATTTCAACGGCATCAATATTGATTCCTTGTGATAATATTAGATCTAGAGTATGATTACGACAATGAGTAGGGTCCTGACATGTGTTGTCTAACTCCAATAGAGTTCAGAATGTCTTTAAATGCCAATCCCAATGCATCTTTTTCGTTATCTACATGTATATTAAAAATACCAACAATTAGGACTTTATCTGCAGCCAGTACTAACTGATAGAAAATCAGCAAATTCTTTGATAAAGTCTGTATGGTGCCATGGTGGCCTGTATACAGTAGCCAGTACAAATCTCAAACGTGATTTATCATTTACATTAGATAGTGTTACATTAAGAACTTCAAAAGAATTATATTTGAAACAAGACTTCTCAGTAATTCTTAAGATATTACTATAAATTACAGAAACACCTCCCCCTTTACCTTTCAGACAAGGCTCATGTTTATAACAATAATTTTGGAGGGGTTGACTCATTTAAAGTAAAGTAATCGTCTGGTTTTATCCAGGTTTCTATCAAACACAGCACATCTAGATTATAATCTGTAATCATATCATTATCAATAAGTGCTTTTGAAATAAGGGATTGAATATTCAGCAACCCAAGCTTTATCATTTGTATTATAACTGTTTTTTTATTTGTTGAACATCAATTAAATTTTTACCCTTAAATGGGTTTGGGAGTTTTTTGTATTTCCTAATTCGGGGAACAGACAATGTCTCTACATGATGATATCTAATTGAAAGAGTCTCTGTGTGATGGGATTTATCTGACCTCTGTGACGTGTGAATAATAATCTTAAGAGATTTATGATTAGCATTAGCCAGCACTTTTAAATTTGCTTTGATGTTAGGCGCTCTGGCTCCTGGCAAACATGTGACTGGTGTTTCTATTTTCACGTTCAGTGTAATAGAATTGCCAATAACTAGGGCACTTTTAACAGGATACTCAGTGGGTACGTCACTGAGTTAGAAGAACCTGTTTGATATTCTAATCGGAACAGCTGTGTTTTGTCGCGCGACTATGCCGTTTTACAGTCACCCAGTTGCCCTGCTGCACGGGCTCTACAGCCGGAACCGAACAATGTACAGGGTTTGCTACGCTAGTCTCATCTAAAGCAGTATCTAAATCCCTTGTATTCTTACTATCCTCAATTAAAGTTTGGATGCCTGTCTCTAGTTCTGAAATCTTCTGTCAGTCTGTCTATTTCCCTGCATTTATGACATGTGAAACCCTTGTCACTGACAGAGAAGGCTATTCTATACACGTGGCAGGCAGTGCAAGTGACAATAACAGGAGGAGATGACATGACTAACTGTGTTTGTTGACTGATCCAACTCACCACAGTTCACAAGACTCACAAGAAAAAAAGACAGTAAGCAAGGATGGCAGGCAATATCAGCCTCAATATGACAGACAATATTACATGATATAACTTAATCATCACAATATGTCTGATTTTAAGCAATATAAATGGCAGGAAAGAGATTAAAGCTATACAGAGCAACAAATGCAATACATTCAGGCATACAGGAAACCGCTGTGCAACAGTGAAAACGGGCCATCCGGAAACCATAATAACTAGGCACTTAAGCCCAATTTATACTTCTGCGTCGAACTTACGCCGTAGCTACGTCGTAGGCTGTGCGTAGCTCGCGTACCCTTCGGCGTACCCTGACGTGCACCTCTCCAAAAATGTAACAACGCGTCAATTCTACGCGGACGCAAGCGCTGTGATTGGTCTGCTCAAACCGCTCCCTCGGGTTTCACATGCTCCCTCTGCGTGCATCAACGCGGACAATGACGCAGAAGTATAAATTAAAACCAATGCGTAGTCTACGGCGTAGAGGCTCCGGCGTAGGTCCGACGCAGAAGTATAAATCAGCCTTTACCCTGAACCTACCCCTAAACCTAAACTTTACCCATGTAGTTACATTATATTAACCAGTACTTTCCTAGGCAAGTACACTGCAAGTACACATAAGTGAACATACTGTAAAATAAAGTGCAACCAAAAATCTTCATATCAACTACTTTTTTCTTTCTTTTTTCTGCAATACAGTTAATGACAGTGGCTTACATTATTGGAAGTTTAGTGTTAAGTGATTAACTTAAACCAAAACATGTATGCCTTCATCTCCGAAAAAGTAATTTTTTCCTTACATTTCATAATGAACTCAATGCCGACTCGTTTTCCATCAGTTCTTTTTCGTGAATTTGATTGTGTGCAAAGGATTGTGGGTGATTGAAGGACATTAAGGGTACACATGATGCATATTTAAATATGAGCTGAATTAAGGACGCGAAACAAAGGCTGTCTTCTAAGCATTCTTGAAATTGAGACGGCCTTCAGAGTCGCTTGATGACGTGGCAGCCGAGATATGCAGCATTACTAGGAAGTGCCAGCCTCATCAACAATGAGAAGGCTTCATGGACACCTCAACAAACTCGTCTCCATATCGGCGTGATGACTCCGACCCCCAACCAGATGGAACTGGATAAATATTGTGAAAGTTCTGATACCATCTGACTTCTGACCTATAATGCTGCCTAAATCATAATCATACACTGTTCGTTCATTGGCCAAAGGAGGACTGGCCCCCTGACTGAGCCTGGGTTCTCAAGGTTTTTTTCTCCATTCTGTCACCTGATGGAGTTTTGGTTCCTTGCCACTGTTGTCTTTTTCGCCTTTCTTCGCCATTGGCTTTTGGCTTGCTTAGTTGGGGACATTTAATTTTTCTATTTAACAATACTATTACAACATTATTTTCCTGTTATCTCTGTAAAGCTGCTTTGAAACAATCTGTATTGTAAAAAGCGCTATGTAAATAAAGGTGACTTGACTAGGACACAGCCTCCGTTTGAGAAACACCCGCAAATTATGTACAATATACCAGATATCAATCTTTGCCCCTTAATTTAAAAACCTCTGATCTCTTTGTTCATAATGTTTAGACTAATGATTGTACTCAGTGTTACTTACTCATCATGTTCTGCTCCAATTAAGCTTCTCAGGTTAAACTCATGAATTGCCACGTCTGAGGTCAACAACACAAAAACTAAAGCTGACCACTGAGATGAGGAGAGTTGCAGATTACGTAATCCTCCATGGCTCAAACGAGGTTGAGCTTCGTTCACTAGAGAAAGATCACCCAGTTCAATCAGACAGTGAAACAGATTGATGTATTTATCTGGAGAGGGATTCCCGCCAATCTTTTCTTTAATATAGTGAACTGTTTTCTCATTGTTGTGAGAGCTGTTTCCTGTCTGTGTCTTTAGTTCTTGTAAGAGACTCTGATTAGACTCCACTGACAGACCCAGAAGGAAACGAAGGAAAAGGTCAAGATGCCCATTTTTACTGTCTAAAGCCTCATCCACAGCTCTCTGATGGAGATCAGATAGTGAAACTTTGTCTCCATTTGTTGGTTTGGTAATCTGGTCAAACACATTGATGTTATTGTTTATAAAGGAGAGATGCACATATAGAGCTGCTAGATGTTCCTGAATGCTCAGATGAACAAAGGAAAAGACTTTCCCCTGACACAAGCCCAACTCCTCTCTGAAGATCTGAGTGCACAATCCTGAGTAAACTGATGCTTCTGTCACATCAATGCCACACTCGCTCAGGTCTTCCTCATAGAAGATCAGGTTGCCTTTCACAAGCTGTTGATAGGCCAGTTTCCCCAGTTTGACTATCATGTCTTCATCTTTCACTTTCTTCTCATAGTCCTTCTCATGTTTGATGGTTATCTGAAGGATCAGGAAGTGTGTGTACATTTGAGTGAGAGTCTTGGGAATCTCTCTACTCTCTGCTTCACTCAACATCTTCTCTAAAACCATGGCTGAGATCCAGCAGAACACTGGGATGTGACACATAATAAAGAGGCTCCTTGATGACTTCAGGTGTGATATGATCCTGTCGGCCAGACTCTGATCACTGATTCTCTTCCTGAAGTATTCCTGCTTCTGTGTGTCACTGAAGCCTCGTACCTCTGTCACTCGATGGACACACTCAGAGGGGACGAGATCCGCTGCTGCTGGTCTGGAGGTGATCCAGATGAGAGCAGAGGGAAGCAGATTCCCCACAATGAGGTTCGTCAGCAGCTCGTCCACTGACGCAGATTCACTTACATCACACAACCTCACATTACTCTGAAAATCCAGAGACAGACGACACTCATCCAGACCATCAAAGATAAATGAAATGTTACACTTATCACTGAATATTTCCATTTCTTTTATTTCAGGGAAAAAGCGATGAAGAAGATCTGAAAGACTGAGTGTTTTGTCCTTCATCAAGTTGAGTTCTCTGAAAGGAAGTGGAAATATGAGCTGGACGTCCTGATTCTCTTTCCCTTCAGCCCAGTCCAGGATGAATTTCTGCACAGAGACTGTTTTTCCAATGCCAGCGACTCCCTTTGTCAGTACAGTTCTGATGGGTTTGTCTTGTCCAGGTAAAGGTCTAAAGATGTCACTGCATTTGATCAGTGTTTCCTCTGTTTCTGCTCTCCTGGACTGTGTCTCAATCTGTCTCACCTCATGCTCATTATTGATCTCTCCACTTTCACTCTCTGTGATGTAGAGCTCTGTGTAGATCTCATTCAGGAGTGTTGGGTTTCCCTGCTTTGATATTCCCTCATACAAACACGCAGACTTCTTCCTCAGATTTGGTCTCAACGTGTTGAGGACTTCAGCAGGTTTAGAGTCGTGGCTGTAGGATTAAAATACTAGATGATTACACGAGAAGTTAGAGTGGTAAATAGCCATAAATTACAAAATGGATTAATTGTTTGCTGCATTATGGGACACAGAACATCATTAGGTTTCAATTATTAATCATGTGTTTGAGTGATGTGTGAATAGCAACACCTAAAATTAAACAACAACAAAAAAAAGTCCTACATTTTACCTAAAACCAGGATACATGATTTCATTAAAGTCTTGTGGTTGAATCACAGGCATGTAAACAGTTTTGTTTTAACTGTTCTGGATAGAAGATTTGACTTTAAATGAATTGACTTGACTTCTTTCAGAATGAAGAGGGTAAAGAATCAGATACACTGATATTGATTTAATTGGGTCATTAACTGAGTAACAGACCAACAGCTTTTACAGTGTGTGAATGTATTAACAATACAATACATAGAGCTTTACACAAGAACACAATGGTAATCATTAAAAGACCGAAACTTACAGGATTTGAACTTAGACTTTTTTGGTTCAAATCTAGATCATTACACTGGTGTACATTTATAACAATTTAATAAAATCAAATACTATAAGTACATATTTTATAGAAATTATATACGTGAGATCAGACTCCATCAGATCCATAGAGCAGTTACGCTTCATACACACACAGCTGGACTCTAGTTTTGATCTCTTCTGCTCAACTGAACTGGTTTTCAAACTAAGTAAAATAAAGAGTATACAGAATTATATACAGGTCCTTCTCAAAAAATTTGCATATTGTGATAAAGTTCATTATTTTCCATAATGTAATGATAAAAATTAAACTTTCATATATTTTAGATTCATTGCACACCAACTGAAATATTTCAGGTCTTTTATTGTTTGAATACTGATGATTTTGGCATACAGCTCATGAAAACCCAAAATTCCTATCTAAAAAAATGAGCATATTTCATCGGACCAATAAGAGAAGTGTTTTTAATACAAAAAAAGTCAACCTTCAAATAATTATGTTCAGTTATACACTCAATACTTGGTCGGGAATCCTTTTGCAGAAATGACTGCTTCAATGCGGCGTGGCATGGAGGCAATCAGCCTGTGGCACTGCTGAGGTGTTATGGAGGCCCAGGATCCTTCGATAGCGGCCTTAAGCTCATCCAGAGTGTTGGGTCTTGCGTCTCTCAACTTTCTCTTCACAATATCCCACAGATTCTCTATGGGGTTCAGGTCAGGAGAGTTGGCAGGCCAATTGAGCATAGTAATACCATGGTCAGTAAACCATTTACCAGAGGTTTTGGCACTGTGAGCAGGTGCCAGGTCGTGCTGAAAAATGAAATCAGATGGAAGCATGAAGTGCTCCAAAATCTCCTGATAGCTAGCTGCATTGACCCTGCCCTTGATAAAACACAGTGGACCAACACCAGCAGCTGACATGGCACCCCAGACCATCACTGACTGTGGGTACTTGACACTGGACTTCAGGCATTTTGGCATTTCCTTCTCCCCAGTCTTCCTCCAGACTCTGGCACCTTGATTTCCGAATGACATGCAAAATTTGCTTTCATCCGAAAAAAGTACTTTGGACCACTGAGCAACAGTCCAGTGCTGCTTCTCTGTAGCCCAGGTCAGGCTCTTCTGCCGCTGTTTCTGGTTCAAAAGTGGCTTGACCTGGGGAATGCGGCACCTGTAGCCCATTTCCTGCACACGCCTGTGCACGGTGGCTCTGGATGTTTCTACTCCAGACTCAGTCCACTGCTTCCGCAGGTCCCCCAAGGTCTGGAATCGGTCCTTCTCCACAATCTTCCTCAGGGTCCGGTCACCTCTTCTCGTTGTGCAGCGTTTTTTGCCACACTTTTTCCTTCCCACAGACTTCCCACTGAGGTGCCTTGATACAGCACTCTGGGAACAGCCTATTTGTTCAGAAATTTCTTTCTGTGTCTTACCCTCTTGCTTGAGGGTGTCAATGATGGCCTTCTGGACAGCAGTCAGGTCGGCAGTCTTACCCATGATTGCGGTTTTGAGTAATGAAACAGGCTGGGAGTTTTTAAAAGCCTCAGGAATCTTTTGCAGGTGTTTAGAGTTAATTAGTTGATTCAGATGATTAGGTTAATAGCTCGTTTAGAGAACCTTTTCATGATATGCTAATTTTTTGAGATTTATTGGGATTTTGGGTTTTCATGAGCTGTATGCCAAAATCATCAGTTTTAAAACAATAAAAGACCTGAAATATTTCAGTTGGTGTGCAATGAATCTAAAATATATGAAAGTTTAATTTTTATCATTACATTATGGAAAATAATTAACTATCACAATATGCTAATTTTTTGAGAAGGACCTGTATGTTGTGAACTTTTACAGGAATCTTCTATCTTAGGAAAGACCAGGGAGTGTTGTTACACTTTTCCTTTAAGGTCTGTAACTCAGAGGTGTTCCCTTTCAAGGGAATTTGCACTGCGGCGATGACGACACTATGGGGAACTTCCCTTAGCATAACGCGTCTGAAGCATGAATGAAACTAATCCAATCCTATTGCCATTGCGTGATGACGTAGTGTGTGACGGCATACATGGAAGCTACAAAGGGACGCCAGCACACAACAGCATTAGCTTTAGCTCTTCAGCAAGCGCTCTCTGTTGTGTGAATCATCTATTTGGTGTTGTTTGTGATATATATATATATATATTGTGAAATGGCAAGTGAGCAGTGTAAATAGTCTGTGCGTCCCTGCCCTTGTTTTATCACGGGTGGGGACACACATGATATGTGTGTGTACTGCTTGGGAGCGCAGCACGCCCTGAAAGTCCTTGAGCAGCCCCTTGCGGCCACTGTGAAGCACTATCGATCAGAGTGCTGCACTCCCTCCTGGCTGTATTTGATGAAGCCAGGGTCCGCTTAGGCGGCACGGCGGCTCAAATCGTGGGGCTCACAGAGAGAGTTAGGAGAGGGGATCGACACTTTCTCTGTCCTCATTTGATAGTTCAGATCCCTTCACTCCCCGTGCGGAAGCCCGCCTCGTGGCTTCTTCCACTCGGGTTGAGAGCCCGGTGCTGCAACTGTCTGACTTAGATGTAGATGTGCTCAGCATCACGGCGGGGGTGTAGGGAAGCCAACCAGTTGGAGTGGAAAAGGGAAATGACGTGCTATACAAAAAGTTGATGCAAAATCCAAAATGGTGTTTTATTGGAAGGTGCTAAAATATTTACAGTGCAGGAGAAAACAAAAATAAATAAAACTGTACAAAAAGAAAAGAAAACCGCAACAATGTGCTAATTTTGGCTAAACCAAATGGCCCAATGTTCACAACACTGCTCAGTATCCAATTTCTCTGAGTTCACAATCAGAACTGAAATTCTTTCATCCAGCAAGCCTATTTATAGGCTGAAGCCCCACCTATAGGGCATACCAACCACAGGTACAAACGAAAACGTTTGTACCAATCAATTTAATTAATACAAACACCCAACACAACTCTTAAACCTCCAAAACAGCTAAAACCACAAAAATTAACAGAGAAAGAGTTTAACAACAAATTATATGGCAAACACAACTGTTTCTAACTCCCCCCTCCTCTGACATCCCACCAAAATGGTATCTTCCACAGGAAGTGATGTGGCTGTTGCTATAAAAAACAGTTTAACCTGGATTGTGGGTTTGGTTGTACAGAGTGTGAACCGGGAAGTTTAACTGCAATAAGGTTTGTGGAAGATATGTGGAAAAATAAAGGTAATTATCATATGAATTATTGTGTGTTCTGGCATTCTGTTCTTTTAGAAAAATAATGACAAACTTAAAGAAAAACTATAAAGAGTTGAAAATTATAACAAAATACAGCAGTAACAAACTTTAGACTGAACAAAACAAAAAATCCATAACACCTTCCTGATGTGTACACAGATGTTAATATTGCCGGCAATGCACAGTATCAGTGAAATGGGTGTATGTTTGTAAGTCCAAGTTTATAGAGTCACCAGGTTAACCTGTGAATTTTAAATCCTGCATTAACTTTTCACATAGTATTTTCATACAGCTTTATATATTGATAAAATAAAATAAAAAAACCTGCAATATGCCCTTTAAGAGACCAATGTTTTGCTGAGCTTTAAAGATAAACCACCTTACTGTACTCTTGTAACGTTACTCTTGCAGTGAAGCATTACTGTTCTCACCAGACACTGTGAAGCTTTCAACAAATCTGAACCAGCGGTTAGAAAAATCTGCTTAATTTTACACCTACTCGATTGTATAATGGTGGAAAAAATCTCAGTTTACATTTACTTGATGTCGTTGCTAGTATTAGACTGACTGTATGATACATTTTGCTTCTAATTCAAAAATGTCATACTATAATCATAACTTTTATAGAAATGATATACCTGAGATCAGGCTGTATGTCTCCACTCTTTAACTCTATTGGCATATTCATAGAGCGGTTGCTCTTCATAGACACACAGCTGGACTCTGGGTTTGAGCTCTTCTGCTGGACTGAACTGGAACAGAGAACAGATTCAGTTTAATCCTTTAGATTACTGTTCATTCTTTATGATGGGAACCATATTAATATAAACACATTCATCTTTCATTAAAAACACTTTGAAGAAACTATGATATTTTATTTAATATTTCATGTTAGCATTAAAACAAACAAAAACAGACAAATAGGCTACACATAGGCTAAATAATAGGTTTCTGTGATCAGTGGGGGAATCAAAATCTGTGATATTTTTCTGTGATGTAATACAATATTTAACAGTGTTTGTTGAAAGTACCTACATCCTTCAAGCTTTATTGGCTTAGAAACTGATCTACAAGCACAACTTTTCTCTGCAACGTTATTTTATTTGGAATAACCAGTGTCTTTTGTATAAACACAAAAGTATTTTTTTTAAAAAGCTGGTTTGATAAGGGTATTTGTAACATGGTGAGACAGTCCGGCAGGTAAAGGAGCAGACTGGGAAACGGATCCACGTGCAGGTTTAGGTTTATTAAAATAATCCACAAGGTCATAGAACACAAGGCAACTGGCGTAAACAAATGAAAACACAGAACAGGAGTAAACACGATAAACCGAGCCCGATCTCATGAAAGTGCGTATCTATACAACGAATGTTATTTCTCGTGCCATTTATACGGCAAAAAGAATTTTTGCGTGCATATGATACGCACTTTATGATGTGTAATACGCACGCACTCCCCACCCTAATCCTACCCAAGGGGTTTTCAGTGTGTAGCATATGCAAGCTAAAACCATTTTTGGCGTATAATTGGCACGAGAAATAACATTCGTGGTATAGATACGCACTTTCATGAGATTGTGTTGGATAAACCAGAAAATGCGCATTCAACGACTGACAGAGAATAAGTGAACACAAGGGCTATATATACACAGGCAGACATGCTTAACAATATAACAAGACAAATTAAAACTATAAAATTATAGAATGACTTCAACTCAAGTGAACATCGACCGTGATCACATGACTCTTATCAATGGCATAGAGGACGAAGGCTCAATCGACTTAAAGGGCATATTGCAGGTTAGAGTACCCACCCAGTGAGTCAATGTATAGGAAAATAATGTAGGAACTAGATTTAAATATAAATATATACTTATAAAAAGCTATTAAGGCTTCTAGAGTAATTTTTGTGAGAAAGTTTTACTTGCGCATCTGAAAACCGCCAAACCGGAAGTGACTTACGGGAGGGAGTGCGGTCAAAGTAGACAATAGGAAAGCAATGGATAGCAATGACACTTCGGACACTGAGGAAATTGTAAATGTTTACTCGCATTACGTACCTCAGCCATGTTAATTATGAGCCTGCTATGCAGCCAAGAGAGCTGCATACCAACCTACTCTGCACTAGGCGAACACAGAGCCCGGCAATCGACCTCCTCTTGTGACGTAACATGACGCGATGATGAAAAAAAAGCGTTTTTTCAACACAGTCAAGGAAACGGTCACGTTTTCCACTAAATTTGAGCCCTTATGTCTTGCAAAACAATTTTAAATCCTGCATTAACTTTTCACATAGTATTTTCATACAAGTATATATTTTGAAAAAAAAAAACCTGCAATAGGCCCTTTAAGAGACTAATGTTTTGCTGAGCTTTAAAGATAAACCACCTTACTGTACTCTTGTAACGTTACTCTTGCAGTGAAGCATTACTGTTCTGACCAGACTGACTGATTGACTGACTGTATGATACATTTTGCTTCTAATTCAAAAATGTCATACTATAAGCATAACTTTTATAGAAATGATATACCTGAGATCAGGCTGTATGTCTCCACTCTTTAACTCTATTGGTATATTCATAGAGCGGTTACTCTTCACAGACACACAGCTGGACTCTGGGTTTGAGCTCTTCTGCTGGACTGAACTGGAACAGAGAACAGATTCAGTTTAATCCTTTAGATTACTGTTCATTCTTTATGATGGGAGCCGTATTAATATAAACACATTCATCTTTCATTAAAAACACTTTGAGGAAACTATGATATTTTTATTTAATATTTCATGTTAGTATTAAAACAAACAAAAACAGATAAATAGGCTACACATAGGCTAAATAATAGGTTTCTGTGATCAGTGGGGGAATCAAAATCTGTGATATTTTTCTGTGATGTAATACAATATTTAACAGTGTTTGTTTAAAGTACCTACATCCTTCAAGCTTTATTGGCTTAGAAACTGATCTACATGCACAACTTTTCTTTGCAATGTCATTTTATTTGGAATAACCGTTGTATTTTGGATAAACACAAAAGTATTTTTTTAAAAGCCTGTTTGATAAGGGTATTTGTAACATGGTGAGACAGTCCGGCAGGTAAAGGAGCAGATTGGGAAGCAGATCCACGTGCAGGTTTAGGTTTATTAAAATAATAAGGTCATAGAACACAAGGCAACTGGCGTAAGCAAATGAAAACACAGAACAGGAGTAAACACGATAAACCAGAAAATGTGCATTCATTGACTGACAGAGATTAAGTGAAACAAGGGCTATATATACACAGGCAGACATGCTTAACAATATAACAAGGGGGCGTGGATAGTAAAAAACCTGGGGAGACTAATCAACATGAAAACCTTCAAAGAACACATAAGAGGGGAACACAGGTTGGGCTCATAACAGTATTGTTTTAGTTTGTCATTTGTTTAACACTCAGAGATACCTTATGACGAGTTTCTTATGCACTTTAATTTTCCTGTAACTCCCAAGGAATTTTCTCTTGTATTTTCTGCAGTCAATTCTGGTATAATTTCCTTATGTAGAGATGTATTGTCATTGGTTGATATGCCCATAATTAACCCAACTGATACAGTATGTGGTCAAATTGTTTTTTTGCAGTCCAAAAACAATAATAAATCTATTCACAGTTTTTTATCTTAGCTTTTATCTTCTGGTAGAAAACAGCGTTGGCCCCCCTTCTGGATTGGAGTCAGTGTTGCCAGATGTACGATAATTATCGTATTTGTACGATAATTTTGACCTCTGTACGATGTATGATTAATAATGAAAAAAATCCCATAATGTACGATAATTTCAGAGTTTTCAGTCGTTCATCCAAACATCCTAGTGCTTTTCTCTCTGACCCCGAATCATTTCGCAGGCTCGCCTGCCTGCATGCAAGCACATATACACACACACAGGCACCACACGGTGTCGCCCAGCCCGCACGTCAACACTACCCATTCCCTTTCGCTCACCTTTATGGAGCCAGCATAATCTGAAATTATAGTTTTTAAACGGATATGCTAAGTTGATGTTGAAGTGTTGTTTTGTACAGTCTATGGCTGCCACAAGCTTTGATAGAATATCTGTTGGAAACAAGACAAAATACTTTGTTTGTTTTCCTAAGTTACAGACACTGACCCTGTTTTCATTGAGTAAAAGACGGTGAGATTGAGTTCACTCAGTCTCTGTGTTTTTTGTTTTGCTGTGGGACGGACATGGAATTAGTAAAAAAAAAAAAAAAAAAAAGTAACTTTGTAAAAGAAATTGTTGCATGTCAACTTACTGTATCAATAGTTACGTAGCTTACTCCATTCGGTGTCTGCTAACGTTATATATTATAAAGCAGTTAAGTGTTTCGTGTATAAATAGCTATTAATGTACATAATTTGGCCAAAACAATTTCGGAAGTTGTTTACAAATAGTTTAAATTAGTGTTAATGTTAAATCTGCATGCAGCATTGATGTAATTATAATACTTTTACAATGACATTATATTAATTTAATGAATAAATAAAAAAATAATAAATATAAATTAAAAAAACATAAGCGTGTTTGAGGAGTTGGTGGGTTGACTGCTGTCGTCGATTCGGGGTCTGACTCCGGCTCAAACATTTAAGGCCGGATAACATTTCCCTCAGGTGGTGGATAACATGTCCATCATTAGTGTTTTATTTACTTTACTTGTGAACATCACCAAGCCACAGCAGACTACAGCTTACATTACCCTAGTTATCTGTGATTGGCCTGGCCGTCGAAAATTGACCTGTTCTTAGCAGAGCTCCTAAGAAAGGAGCTGTAAAAATATTTTGGGATGGTTTTTGGTACTTAAATCCACAAATATATATTCTTAAGGACATCAAAATCTAAAATAAAACTCCAAAAATGTGCACAATATGGGACCTTTAAATAATAAAACTACAATGCATACAGTGTACGGTGAAGACTTTTTAATGAAGTTATGTTCATTTCTTGAAGGATCTAATGTTATGAATTTGTGTATTCTGTCTATATTTGTATAGGTTTTGAATTTAATTGTGTAGTTTTAAATTTAATGTTCATTTAGAATTTGTGTGCTATATATATATATATATATATATATATATATATATATATATATTTATATACACATTTTATGTATAATTTTGTGTAGGTTTTAAATGTGTATTGTTCACATTTGCATATAGGTTTTGAATTAATTATGTGTTGTATGTACACTTGTGTATTTTGAAATCATGTACACAATTATGTATATTTACATGAAATGCTAGACTCCCCAATATATAGTTTGTAATTTAAAAATATGTTTATTGAAACATATGCATTGTTTAAAAAAATAAACAATCTGTATTTGAAAACAGTGTATTTTATTTATTAAAATAGTGTCACATATAAAAGAAAATAGTTAACTCAACTGTTGAGTTACTTTGAACCTAATACATTGGGTTAAAATAACCCACAGTTGGGAAGGTGCTATACCTCCCCTAGTTGGGTTACTTGTTGGGTTATTTTTAACCCAACATTATTAAGTGAGTAGTCATGTGAAAAAGTTATGGTATGATGTGTCTATGTTTAATACGGAAAGGGGACTCTGTAATTTTGAAAATTTAATTTTCGGATATTTACAGTATGATAGTGTGAATAAGGAGGCTTTTGTAATTAATCTGTTAATTTTATTAGTCAAATTTTACATTCATAAGTGTATGTTTTCTAACAAAAAGCCCCTTTTCTTAGTAGTCCTCAAAGAATTTGAAAATGACTTTTCTACTATTCAAACTAGTACTCATAGAAAAGCTATTAAGAGTGTGTAGAGTATATTTGATGTGTTCTTTTTCTTTTGTGTGTGCGTGTTCTTTGCTCCCCTGGCTCCAAAGTGTGAGTTGTATCGTTTTGTTGCTGTTCAAAGCATTATTATTATTGATTTATTAAGTGACAAAGCTAAAAAAAAAAAAAAGAAAGAAAAAAAGTACCTGCATCCTGGAGAAAAATCTCCATCTCTGGATCCTTGTGAATCAGTCATGATAAAGATGCAGGAGAATCTGATGAGTGTGATCTCCTCCACTGACTCTGAATGAAGAAACATTCAGACACTAAATTAAATGATTAAACAATCTTCATTATTAGCTGAACATGTCTGGAGTGTGGGAGAAAAAGGATCACGAGACTGCGTTAACTCAAGCTTAGTCATACCAGAGCCGTTGAGTCATAGGCATGTTTACACGTATATGCGGTTAAACTTCGGGAAAAAAAATCACAGAAACCTCGAAGTGAAAGAAACCCTTTATTAAAGATTTTATATCAAACATACAATCACTGAAAATGTCCTCCAGATATTAATATTAATATGAGGAAGTAAGGATGGCTTTGCGAGATCCCGAAGCAAAGATGATTCGAAACACTGATCCGAAGCGTGATTCAAAACACCCACGTCACGTGACAACGGCTAAATGAAGCGTCGAAGTGTTTCATCAGGTGGAGTGCTCCGCCGAATCAGGGTTTCATTGATTGGTCGGTTCGGGAACAAATCACACAATCACACAGTATAAAAGTTTTGTCAACGCATTTTCATATCGTGGGTTTTTGTGAGAGGAGTTTGGTTTTGAGATAGCGGATTTTTGGTGATATAGTGACATTTATAGTGCGATTTGTTTAGTTATATTTAGGATTTAATTTACATTTACACATTGACTTAGAGACACACAGAGTACATATAGTGACACATTAATAGATGCATTGATAGAAATATATATATATATATATATATATATATATATATATATATATATATATATATATATATATATATATATATAGATTAATAGATAGATACATATAGATTATTAGATAGATAGGCTACATATAAAATAGATGATAGATAGATAGATAGATAGATAGATAGATAGATAGATAGATAGATAGATAGATAGATAGATAGATAGATAGATAGATAGATAGATAGATAGATAGATAGATAGATAGATAAATATCTTTGTATGCCAGCAACAAGTGTCCCTTGTGAGAGAATTTTTTCAAAGGCTGGAGAAATTATCTGTAAAAAAAGAAGTAGGCTGAGTCCTTCAACACCAGAGAAATTAATATTTTTGAATAAAAATCTATAAGAAAGGGAGACATTGTGGCTTGATTTATTTTTATTAATATTCATTTTTCATGACCAAAATCACATTATGCAATGTGAAGAGACTACAGGTTACAAGCTTCATATATTACAAAAATACAATAATAAAAAAAAAAAACCAACACATTTTTTATTAGCTCTTTGTAAAGGTTGTTTCAGATCAACACCTGCAAGTGACCACTAGGTGTCACCGTGGAGACGGGTTTCGGATTGATTCGAAGCCTCGAAACAAAATGGTACATTTGCTTCGACTGTTTCATTGCTTCACGAAGCCTCGATCTGCCCATCACTATGAGGAAGTCACCACACATGAACACTCACCTTGATCAAATTTCTACAAGATAAAGGTTCTCCAATCCTCCAGCTTTAACATCATAAAGACACACGAAAATTCCTGCATACACTTTGATAAACGTTTCCATTAAACACTCTGATTTCCCGTGTCGTTCGTATTTTTACCTGCTTAAAATGGCGACGCCAGGTGAACTCATTTGCATTCGCTTTGAATTTGTGACGAGAGAGAGAGAGAGAGAGAGAGAGAGAGAGAGAGAGAGAGAGAGAGAGAGAGAGAGAGAGAGAGAGAGAGAGAACGGGTCAGTATCAACCTCTCTCTCTTTCTTTGAGCTCCGGTGAGAGATAAAACAGTCTGATCCAAACACAGACCCAGAAGCTCATCAACATTAACATGCAACTGGTTTAACCTCAATTTAATGAAGCGACGCGAGTGCTTTGATTGCGAAAAAAACCCAAAAAAACTCAAGAGCGCCTATTGAGATACACGCACAGCGTCTATGGCCTCCGTAACATATGTATCATCTTTTTACTCTTTTAATTCCTTTTATAACTGTTTTAATTTTCCTTGCTTTTATTTTATTTATTATTTTAATTCCTTTCTGTATAAAACACTTTGTATTGCCATATAGTGTATGAAATGTGCCATAAATAAACTTGCCTTGCCTTGCCTTACTTAATCTTCTTTTTTGTTAACAACATTTTATATACATTAATGTATATTTTCAGGTCAGAAACCACTTTTTTATGTTTTGCTTGCTGAAGTACAACATTACTTTGTTTGGGACTATCTCTAACTCATGAAACAAGAAGGCTTTAAAAACAATTGAAATATGTAAGTCTTTTAACCTTTTCCTTTGTGATCTATTCTGATTAGTTGTCTTTGTTTTTGTTTTTTCTTCTCCTTTTTTTTTCTTGTTTATTTGTTCGGTGACTGTTTCCTTCTTTGTTTGCTTCTTTGTCTTTGTTTATTTAATGTTGTCAATTAAAAAAAAAGTGGTAGATAAATCACTCATAAAATATATAGGGGTTTGAGTGATTAATAATCATCTAACCTGACAAATAGATATTTATTAATGTTATCCACATTATATTTTATCTGCAACAACATTGTGAACTTTTATAAAGGTTAACATAAAATAAAAAATGAACATTAAAAATGAACTGTATTCATGAAATCATAGTATTTAAATCCAACAAGTATACTTAAGACAGAGTTATTATATAACTAAAACCATAAAAAACATTTTGCGGAACTTGAAATAAAATAAACTGTAACTGATATAAAACATTTAAAATTACATTTATTTCATTTCAGTTAGTTGCCAAAGCAACATTTCTCGTATTAATTTAACTTTATGTTAAAAAATATAGGCTATTTAAAAAGTATGTAAACATAAACAAGCAAATCTAATAAAAAATAATAAAAAGTAATTTTGTGCTGTTTTTGTTATAAAAACACAACAAAATTTTTATAACTAAAATTTATGTGGATATGGACAATATAAAATAGAAACTCAATATTCACAACATTAATAAAAGTATCTCACATATAAGTTAAAGATGCTGTGGTTTCGGTTTCTTTCTGAAATGTGTCATAAATTTCCTCAAAAAAATATATTTAAATTATTACTGGTTACAATAACAATGATTAATTTGAATTTGTTTTGCCAATAAAAAAAATATGCAAATTCATTATAATAGCATACAGTAGCTACTTTTAATAATCAGTCAGTGGTCATCTAAAACAAATCTAAAGTAATATTAAAAATGTTTAAAGTCCCCCTGGCCTGTAGTAAATCATTTCATCCCTTAAAACTCATCTTTGATCACCAAAATTACATATTTAAACATTTTTTCCTTGAAAAACAGTCTTCATGCCTTAACATAGCTTGAATGTAACTGGACACCCTTGCCTAATTTAGTATGCGCGGCTCTATGAATATGCAAATGAGCCCCGCCTCCACTCACTCACTCAGCTCAGAGATCCACTCGTTGACGATCACACGTTGATCTGATTGGTTACAAGGTAGTTTGTGACGTCAGAAAAACCAGCGATTTCAAAGCGTGTTTTTGAGACTGTCTTTGATTCACTGCAGTTTTAAGGAGAAAATACTCAGCAATGCTGTCGACTTATGAATTTGCGCATAGTTTGTCTTAAAGCATTTTAAAAACACCACATAGACATATAAACAACATTAAAAGCTGTATTTTCACCACAGGGGGACTTTAATATACAGTGCAGTTCTCAGTGCGGTCAACAGGAGACAGTAGAGCGCGCGGTGCCATAACGCATCAGCCGTAGAAGAAGAAACAGCAGCAGCGGTAGTGACTCGCATTCAGAGAAACATCAGCAACAAAATCATGGAGGAAACCGCAAAAAAGGAGAAAAAGCAGGACGAAATTAAGGAGGAGAAGGACAAACAACCGGCGGGGAAAGAGAAGGAGAAGAAAGAGGAGCAGGAGCTGGTGAGAGAGAGAAAAACACCCGCGTTTGAATTCCGCCTGAGTCACTCTGCAGGCCAGACACTCAAACACACACTCACACACCACAGTAATGTTGTGATTATTTATGAGTTATCTATCACTTTCGGCACAAAACACTTTAAAACAACGCGTATGTGATTATAAGACTCTTATGTATGCGTTATATGTATCATATCGTTGTATAAACATAGGGATGTATGGATAAAGTTAATATAAATGCTTCCCTGATGAGAAATTCACTGGTCTGATTTTAAAATAACTATATTTCATTGTTTACAGAGTTCTGATGTTGTTAATAATAATGTCTGTGATGTGTTTGTGTTGTTTTTGCAGTCAGAGGAGGACAAAATGCTTCAGGAGGAGTTGGAGATGCTCGTAGAAAGACTCGGTGTAAGTTGAAATGGTTTTTGTTGGATTTATTAATTATTCCTGATTGAACTGTCAATCTGACACATTTGAAGAAGCAACATTAACGTACTTAAAAAATATCCTGAAATCCGTGCGATTATACAGTAAGGTTTCAGTTGTTAACATTTGTTAAAATTAACCAAAACTTCTACAGCATTTCTAATCTTAATGTTAGTTTCAACATTAACTAATACATTATTAAGATAAAATATGTATTTGTTAACATTAGTTAATGCAGTGTGAACTAGCATAAACAAACAATGAACACTTGTTTTACCTGTGATGTCAATCGATATAAAAAATAATTAATTGCAATTAATTGTACATGACAATAAAGTTTTCAATATATTGTTATATTGCAATACTTTCACATTGAGTCTCCAAAACAATGTAGAAACTACATAAAGACAGTATATTTTAAACATGTTTAATGGCATCTCTTTACTACACTATAAATGAAGGCCAGTATCACTGATACCAATACTGGCGTCTCTATTAAATGGATTCTTTTCCTCAATTTTAGCCATTCAACATAACAGGTTAATTGAAAGCTGTAATTTTTAACATTTAATAGGCTTTAAAAAAATATAACAACTTTTAATTTAAGTTTACCCTTAAACAATCTTCACATAAACGGGTAGGTCTAACAGGCAAAACAATTCAAGTCACCTTTATTTATATAGCGCTTTTACAATACAGATTGTTTCAAAGCAGCTTTACAGAGATAACAGGAAAATAATGTTGTAATAATATTGTTAAATACAAAATTAAAAGTCCCCGACTAAGCAAGCCAAAAGCCAAAGGCGAAATAAACAGGAATCGAATAAAGTTATCAAACATTTTGCAGTCTTCACTACATAAATAATTAATTGTATATACATTTATACTTATTAAAGCTACAAACATTATTCAGTCAAGAGCAGTGAGTGATTTTCTCTGTCTTTTCCTCTTTGATTATAATCAATGACAGACTTCAACAGGTTTATTAGTGGAGTTATTTATTAGTTATTTATTAGACTGCTGTCACTTTAAGGCCTGAAGCATGTGACGTGGATCTGACATGCATCCTATTTAACGTTCATTTGAGACATTATTTGACTCATTTAATACTGTGCTTGCGAAGATACTCAACAAAACGGAAATTTTAACATAATTTTGTGTTTTTGTCTGTTGAAGTGTGAAAGAACTGTGTTGTGCTGTCTTTTGAGTGTTTGTTCACAGAGAGCCTCTTGACACTCACACCAGTATAGATTTGAGTTTTTTTTTTTTTGTTGCTTGAATGGTTTAATGGCATTTAAATGAGTGATGGTGTGATTTATGTACTGTAGTGCAACCCAAGAATGTAAAAAAAAAAAGGATGTCGCGTTGATTGCATTAAATATTTTTAACACGTTAAACTGGAAAAAAGTAATCGCATGGAATAACGCATTAATTTTGACAGCCCTAATTTTTACTAACATTAACAAAGATTAATAAATGCTCTAAAAATATATTGTTAATAGGGGTGTCACGATTCTCCAAATCCTTGATTCGATTACATTTTCGATTCTAAGGTCACGGTTCAATTCGATTCTCGATTTTTACTTTTTTTTTTTTTAAGCACAGGTTGCTGTTGCTCCTAAAAAGCTGACATCAGTTCATCGCAATCTCACACATCTCTGTTATTATCAATAAAGCTGACTGCACAATGAATCTTTCATAATATATAGCCTACACTTTGTTTGTTATAATTAGAGGATTTGCCATCTTACAGAATTTAGCACTGAGCAAAAAGTCAGTTTTGAGCGGTGGGGAGAGTCTATCTTAAATGCTTCTGATTGGCCATTGCGTTCAAGAAATCAACACATATGTCTGTGATTGGCTAAATCGCTCAACGCTGCAAACATGTTATAAATAGAAACTCTGGCCTGTAAATCGTTTCTATTTTGTTTTAGTTGTTCTTGTTGCTTTTCTGCAACAGATAAATAAAAATGTATTAGTTTTTATATGTTTTATTCATAGATATTTCTAGTTTGCGGGAGTCCCGCGAATCGTTTTATTCTCCCGCACACACAGAGTGCATTACCGCCCGCGCTCGCACTCGGCCATCAAATCTAGTCCCGCGCCGCACTCTATTGCGTTGGGAGTGCACGTCTATAGATCAAGAGCCCGGCCCGAGGATAGTGACGGGAAATATCGGCCCGGGTCGGGCCAAGTTCGGGCTCGGGCATAGAATCTAAGTTAGAGGACTCACAGTTTTTTTCCGCGCTGTGATGAGTCATTCATTGCCTCTGTCACGCGTCAAATGAACAAAAGACTCGGAAGGTCAAGTAATTATTAATGTTCCCTGTAAATTATTTTTGACTGCATTATAATGATTTCTTAATTCAGAATATGATCAAGATTGCGTAGGTCAGTGGTTCCCAACCTTTTTTTGTCTGAGACCCCCTTTTTCTCAAGAAAATATTTTAGGGCCCCCCTTCACATTTAATGATATTATCGCTCTTGTAAGCTTGCAGCAAGGATGACAAAATATGTTGTTTTCAAACAAACGGTATGTTTATGCACAAATAATAGCCTATAATATTGAAAATACAATAACAAAAACATCAGTAGGCCCTTTGTAATTTAAAAACGTAAGCCTAGGAGAAGCCTATATATTGGCCCTATTTGAAATGCAAAAACAAAAATATTCACACTGGTGTGTAGGTAAAAAAAGAAAGAATATAGGCTATTACTAAATGACTGTTGTCTGGGGCCTCAATACTTGCATGTTATTTGTGAGGCTTTATCAATGTGAGGCTTTATTTTTTACGCTTTTGGCGCTATAGCGAGCGATAATAAACTTGCGTTTATTAACAGAATAATGCGTCTTTCGGAAGAACATTGTAGCCGGAACTACATCTCTCTGTGTACGTCTATGACGAGTCACGCAGGTACTGGGCTACTCCGCAGCGGCAGCGATCCCGAACCAGTGTAAAATAGTCCCAATGTAAACATTTATTATAGGTGTACCATAGTGGTTCAGGATAAGACAAAAACACAGATTGGAAAATGGATTCATGATGAACTCGCTCATTATATGAATTTTGTACATTTTGAACAGAAAAAAGTTATGGACTTTTATTTAATGCTCATTGCTCAAACCTTTCAAAATATGACGCGACCCCCCACAGAGCTCGCTGAGGCCCCCTTGTGGGCCGCGACCCCCCTGTTGGGAACCGATGGCGTAGGTGGATGTGTTCGGGGAATTTGCCTGTTAAAAGTATAACATTTAAAGCCCCTGAAATGACTAGAAAAAAGATTAGTTAATTTTGATGAACGAGATTGAACAATAAGAGTCAGTAAAACGCGACATGGGGGCGTGGCAGCATCGACGATTCCATTTTTTATTTAGATTTTTGAGATTGTGAATTAATTTCGATCGATTCATGACACCCTTAATTGTTAATATAATGAGACTTTATTGTAAAGTGTTACTAGAATTAGTTTTCACAATAATAGATCAAAGTGTAATGCATTTCTTTATTTCTGAAATGACTTGACGCAAAAAAAACGTCAATGCCCATTTTTTCCACAATACAATAAAATCCTCATGGATAAAATCACATCCTGGCCAAATGAATATTCTCAATAAAAGAATGAGTTTCACTCAAAGTTAAATGTGTGGATTTTTTTGGGTCAAGACGCTTTTTCTCTCTGTTGCGCAGGAGACGGACACGTCTCTCTATCGTCCTGCTCTGGAAGAACTGCGCCGTCAGATTCGCTCCTCCACGACCTCCATGACATCAGTGCCCAAACCGCTCAAGTTCCTGCGACCCCATTACGGCAAACTCAAAGAGATCTACCAGAACATGGCGGCGGGAGAGAACAAGGTGTGTTTGCGGCATCAATTTTATATATATATATATATATATATAGGTCTGATGATTTTATTAGAACAATCAGCCTATGTTTATGTGTCAATCCTTCTCTGTTTGACAGCATTTCTGTGCTGATGTGGTGTCTGTTCTGGCCATGACCATGAGCACCGAGCGAGAGTGTCTGAAATATCGACTGCTGGGCTCACAGGAGGAGCTCGCGTCATGGGGACACGAATACGTCAGGTACGAGAACCAGCACCAGTACGGCCAGACGACACCCTGAAGACCGGTGTTATTGTTAGCTAAAACTATTCAAAAATGTTTGGTAATTGAAATAAAGCTTAAAGATGCAGTACACGATTTCTGAGAAACGCTGTTGAAAGTGGATCAGACTGAGCTCAAAACACGTGACCCTGTGTGTGTTTCCAGGCATCTTGCCGGAGAGGTCGCTAAGGAATGGCAGGAGATCGAGGAAGGTGATAAAGCTCAACAGGAATTACTTCTGAAACTGGTCAAAGAGATCGTCCCGTATAACATGGCCCACAATGCCGAGCACGAGGCCTGTGACCTCCTGATGGAAATCGAGCGTCTCGACATGCTGGATACGTACATCGATGAAAACGCCTACGCTAAAGTCTGCCTTTACCTCACCAGGTGCGATGCGATCACCCACAATGCAACTGAACGTGACTTTTAGTTGTCTTCCTGTTTTGATCGTGTGTTTGTGTCTCCAGCTGTGTGAGTTACGTCCCTGAGCCGGAGAACTCGGCTCTGTTGAAATGCTCTCTCAACATCTTCCGCAAGTTTAACCGTTACCCAGAAGCCCTCAGACTCGCACTGATGCTTAATGACGTGGAGCTGGTGGAGAACATCTTTACTTCCTGCAAGGACATGTATGACAAACATGCACTTCATTTACACTCTCTCACACACAGTTTGTCTCCTGAAAACTGAATCTCGAGTGACTGATAGTAACGTACGTGTGTGTGTTTGCGTGTGTGTGCAGTGTCATTCAGAAGCAGATGTCGTTCATGTTGGGTCGTCACGGCATGTTCTTGGAGCTCAATGAAGATGTGGAGGATTATGAAGATCTGACGGAGATCATGTCCAACGTGCAGCTCAACAGCAACTTCCTGGCTCTCGCTAGAGAGGTGCTTACATACACACACACACACACACACACACACACACGCAGAAAAATATCCAGGTCACGAAATATCTGGGACATATGAAAAAAAACAAAGATTTAAGATTGAGTAAAGAAAATTAAGCCTATTTTTTTTAGGACCATTTCACATCCTCTTCATGAGAATTCACATCCCTAGTTTATCATTATTACAGTGCAACAAAATATTTTATATTTTTTCAGTTGTAAAGTACAGTTGTAAATATGCATCATTGGGTGGGTTGCACCCATAAGGATTCATATTAATCTAGATTAAATCAAGGTTTATCTAATAATTCTGTTACACCAAATTTTAAACCTTGTTTAAAAATAACCAGGTTTACATTTAAACCATAATTTTAATCCTGGATTTAATTTATTGTTCTATCTATATCTATCATTCTATATTTCTATATATGTCTTTCTATCTATCTGTCGATCTATATATCGCATTACAATGAGAAATTGCAGTGAAATGTTTTATCATGAAAATCTCTCAAGACTTCACTTCAAAATTAAATTTATATTTATGAAAATATTATACATTATTTATTTTTTGTTACAAATTTTATACTAATTAAGTTTAAAATAAAATTAAAGAAAGATTTTGATTAATAAAACAGAAATATTTTTGTCTCTTTATTTCTTGTACTGAATTTGATTAATGCCAATTTAAATAAATTATTTTAAGATTTAATGCTATTGTCTCCTTAAAGAATAATTTTGAGCTGAAATGTGCCTTATTGTCTTATAATGTCACTATAATATTTTGCATGCAAAATATTATGTTTTTCTTGTGATTTTGACCCATACATGTTGTTGTGAGATTCACATTTAGATTAATAATATTTCTGTATATATTTGTAGATGTTATATCCTGATTCTTTCCTCTGCAGCTCGACATCATGGAGCCCAAAGTTCCAGATGACATTTACAAAACCCACCTGGAGAACAACCGTAAGACCCTTGAGATCTCATGAGGAGTGTGATGGTGTTCTGTGTTTTACTAATGGTGTGTTTCTCTCAGGCTTTGGTGGCAGCGGATCACAGGTGGACTCCGCTCGCATGAACCTCGCCTCCTCGTTCGTCAACGGTTTCGTCAACGCTGCGTTCGGACAGGACAAACTGCTCACGGAAGACGGAAACAAGTGGCTCTACAAGAACAAGGACCACGGTGAGAACAGCCACATCTCTGGGCTGCTAAACAACATACATCTGCTGTTATTGTGATGATCTTGGTGTTAAATGTGTGTGTGTGTATTTTAGGCATGCTCAGCGCTGCGGCCTCTCTGGGAATGATCCTGCTGTGGGACGTGGACGGTGGGCTGACACAGATTGATAAATATCTCTATTCATCCGAGGACTACATCAAGGTACAAATGCACACAGTAGCCATGTGTCCATTCAAAGTATCTGGAAATTTCAAACAGACTTTTAACCCTTTAACTTTTAACCCTTTCATCCCCCCTTTTTTCGCATAGACATGAAAATCACTATCCAAACTTATATGGTTGTAATTCCAGAATGCTTTGGAATAACGACCTATGGTTGGTCTTGTTTTAAAGAAGACATTTGCCAGATTATTGTAGAATAAATTATGAAAGTGAAACAGAAAAAAAAGTTATATAAATTTGAGTATTTTACTCTAAAACTGCAATAAAATGAAAGGCAAAAATCTGAAGTTGTGTTCCAAATTTTAAGTTGATATCTCAAAAAATGAGCTTTCAGTGAGATTTTATTTGTGCGCAGTACCAAACTTTTTCACTAGATGGACAGCCAAGCTACCTTACTGATCATATAAGGCCGTCTCCATTTTCATATATGTTTTGAGTGTTCTGAACCATGTATTTCCATAATTTTCATACAATTTATGAAGTAGACATCCTATTCGGAAGTAGTATGGGTGGTTTGGCAGTATTTGATTTGAATTCAACCTCTAATAAACGCATAAAAAGAGCACATGTGCGTAGGCCTGTCGCGATAATCAATAAATCAATTAATCGCACGACAAAAAAAACGAACTCGATAATTTTTCCTGCCGCGATAATTTCCATTTGCATGCTTGTTTGTTTTCCTCGTCTCTCTCTCTCTCTCTCTACCAAAGAGACTGGGTGACAATATCAACGCTGACTGCCACACATTGATTTTCGAAAGTTTTTTTTTTATTATTATTGTTTTTTTTTACAGAGCCCATTTACAATTGTATTTGATTGCAGAGCGCCGTAGCGCAAGCACTACCTCTCGCTCGTCCCTCTCTCTCTCTCTCGCGCGCGCTCTCTCACCCTCATATGAGGCGCCGTCAAGGGCTTAAATCAAACTTCATTCACGCACACATATATGAAACACTTGCATACACATATAAGTAGTCAAACATACATGTATAGCCTACTGCTGAATGCTCAAACAAATATGAAATGCACAACGACACACCTAAAGTCGCTCACGCACATACACGCAAACTCTACACACACGAGATGGCGCACAAACAAACTCTCCACGAACATAACCTACTCATTTGAGACACGCGTGCGCTCAAAAACTCTCCACGCACATATGAGACACGCGCACACACACACAAACTCGCGCACACTCATATGAGACGCACACACACACACAAACTCGCGCACAAACTCAATGAGATGGAGCACACACACACAAACTCTCTGCGCACATACTCATATGAGACGGGAGCACACACACACACACACACTAGCGCACATACTCATATGAGACGCATGCTCACACAGTACATGATGCATATGATTCTCAGTGTGAACGGAAGTCACATTGGCAAGTGCATTTTTTGTTAACAGAGACAGAGTCCATTGCTTTTATTGTTTTTGGTTGTTTTGTTCATTTAAATAGTCTTTAGAAATAAATGTTTATTGATCTTTGAAAAGGTGTACCTGCATTATTATGCCATTATCATTATTTTAGATGAAAATGGTCTCAGAACGACAATATTATCGCTTATTATCAATATTATCGTTTATCGCAATAATTTCTTGGACAATTTATCGTCCAGCAAAATTTGTTATCGTGACAGGCCTACATGTGCGTTATAGCTCGCAGCCGCATCAGAAATTGAGAATCCATAATATTTTTCTTTATATTTAAAACCTAAACACGCCTAATGAAAATAAAATATTATTGTTGCAATTTGATAAATTACTGCTCCTCTTTCATTTATTTAAAAAAACAGCTACCAAATATGAAAATTAAAGACTGTAAGGTTTCAAATGATATATACAGGTCCTTCTAAAAAATAAGCATATTGTGATAAAATTAATTATTTTCCATAATGTAATGATAAAAATTAAACTTTCATATATTTTAGATTCATTGCACACCAACTGAAATATTTCAGGTCTTTTATTGTTTGAATACTGATGATTTTGGCATACAGCTCATGAAAACCCAAAATTCCTATCTCAAAAAATTTGCATATTTCATCCGACCAATAAAAGAAGTGTTTTTAATACAAAAAAAAAATCAACCTTCAAATAATTATGTTCAGTTATGCACTCAATACTTGGTCGGGAGTCCTTTTGCAGAAATGACTGCTTCAATGCGGCGTGGCATGGAGGCAATCAGCCTGTGGCACTGCTGAGGTGTTATGGAGGCCCAGGATGCTTCGATAGCGGCCTTAAGCTCATCCAGAGTGTTGGGTCTTGCGTCTCTCAACTTTCTCTTCACAATATCCCACAGGTTCTCTATGGGGTTCAGGTCAGGAGAGTTGGCAGGCCAATTGAGCACAGTAATACCATGGTCAGTAAACCATTTACCAGTGGTTTTGGCACTGTGAGCAGGTGCCAGGTCGTGCTGAAAAATGAAATCTTCATCTCCATAAAGCTTTTCAGCAGATGGAAGCATGAAGTGCTCCAAAATCTCCTGATAGCTAGCTGCATTGACCCTGCCCTTGATAAAACACAGTGGACCAACACCAGCAGCTGACATGGCACCCCAGACCATCACTGACTGTGGGTACTTGACACTGGACTTCAGGCATTTTGGCATTTCCTTCTCCCCAGTCTTCCTCAAGACTCTGGCACCTTGATTTCCGAATGACATGCAAAATTTGCTTTCATCCGAAAAAAGTACTTTGGACCACTGAGCAACAGTCCAGTGCTGCTTCTCTGTAGCCCAGGTCAGGCGCTTCTGCCGCTGTTTCTGGTTCAAAAGTGGCTTGACCTGGGGAATGCGGCACCTGTAGCCCATTTCCTGCACACGCCTGTGCACGGTGGCTCTGGATGTTTCTACTCCAGACTCAGTCCACTGCTTCCGCAGGTCCCCCAAGGTCTGGAATCGGTCCTTCTCCACAATCTTCCTCAGTGTCCGGTCACCTCTTCTCGTTGTGCAGCGTTTTTTGCCACACTTTTTCCTTCCCACAGACTTCCCACTGAGGTGCCTTGATACAGCACTCTGGGAACAGCCTATTTGTTCAGAAATTTCTTTCTGTGTCTTACCCTCTTGCTTGAGGGTGTCAATGATGGCCTTCTGGACAGCAGTCAGGTCGGCAGTCTTACCCATGATTGCGGTTTTGAGTAATGAAACAGGCTGGGAGTTTTTAAAAGCCTCAGGAATCTTTTGCAGGTGTTTAGAGTTAATTAGTTGATCCAGATGATTAGGTTAATAGCTTGTTTAGAGAACCTTTTTATGATATGCTAATTTTTTGAGATAGGAATTTTGGGTTTTCATGAGCTGTATGCCAAAATCATCAGTATTAAAACAATAAAAGACCTGAAATATTTCAGTTGGTGTGCAATGAATCTAAAATATATGAAAGTTAAATTTTTATCATTACATTATGGAAAATAATGAACTTGATCACAATATGCTAATTTTTTGAGAAGGACCTGTAGTTTGTCGATATTACTTCAGGTTTTTACTAAGATATTATTGTTTTCAATATATGTGACGGTTAAAGGGTTCATCACTCTTAAAACCAGATCTGATCAAGTGCTCTTCACCAGATGTCGTATAGATCATGCAAGTTTGACTCAGGCTTTTTTGCTTAAAGGTGAAGACCCAACTCTATGCATGTTTTTAAGATTTCCTTCTCTGTTAAACATATCCTGGGTTTAATACAAGTAGAATGCTCTTTTATGAAGTTATTTCACTTGAGGACTTATTTAGTAAGATTATGCCTGAGAAGGTTTTGGATTTTTTATCATTTAAAAAAAAAATGGTATAAAATGACTTGTCGTGTTTGTTTGCTTGGTTTTATTGTGTGTATATGAGATTTGTATTTTTGTAAATTGATTTTTGCCATGAAAATAGCCTTAGATGCTGACATGGCATTAAATAAAACAATCAATCAATCAATCCATTTAAAGTTACGACTGTGCAAAATTGGACATTTCTGCGCTGCTAAAGCCAGAAGCAAACAGCGCTACTGATCGGAGAGAAAAACCTGGGAAATATTCTGAATGATTTATTTGACACATTTCTTTCTTTCAGTCCGGGGCGCTGTTGGCGTGTGGTATCGTGAACTCTGGCGTTCGTAACGAGTGTGATCCCGCTCTGGCTCTGCTGTCCGATTACGTCTTACACAACAGCAACATCATGAGGATTGGAGCCATTTTTGGGTAATTCACAAATGAGACAAACCAAGTTTTTTTTAAATTTTTTTATGGTTTAATTTTTAATAAACAATTAAATTGATAACTTTTAACAATCTAATAATAATTTATTAAAATTTTAACAGTTATAGGACCTATATAAATTCATAACTTAACAATCTAATAATTTATTACAATTTTAACAGTTATAGGACCTATTAAATTGATAACTTAACAATCTAATAATTTATTACAATTTTAACAGTTATAGGACCTATTAAATTGATAACTTAACAATCTAATAATTTATTACAATTTTAACAGTTATAGGGCTTAGAGATGCGCGGATGGGCTATTATTTCATCCGCAACCGCATCACAAAACTCATCATCCGTCCGCCATCCATCCGCCCGCCATCCGCTGATTGGGCGATTCAAGGCGCTGCTGATGACAGCCGCGAGACTAGAATATCAGCAGTGAACTCCGTCTCCGATCGGCGCGCAGGGACAAAAATAAATAAATAGCCTAAATTAAACACACTTTGGCCAACCTGACCTTATCTGATAGGCTACTGTACAATATTTTCATTGTAGCCTAATAGAAAACGCATTTTGGCACATAATTTCAACATGCTGCTATTGTATGGGGCGCTGTTTGTAAAGCGGCTCACGCTGAAAATAACAGCAACACTTATTCCAGGCAACACTTTTCTGACCTTCTATTTCCTTTGTTTTTAATTGTCCTTTTTTGAGTTTGTCACGTACCTCCTTCGCCGGCGTTGCCATCTCTGATAATAACAAGCAGTTTCTGCATAGACTCGACTAGCTGCCTGATGAAAATTTGACTATTTCAAAGTGTGCTTTTTTTTTCTTTTTTTTTTTTTTTTTTTTTTGGATGTAGGTATAGTCAGATAACAATATTTAACAATGTATACATATATTTTTCATTTGATTGGTTCAACCGCCCGCCACCCGCCCGAATTTAATTAAAATATTATTTTTCGTCACGTCATCCGCCCAATCCGCGGTTTATCTGCGGAGTCCGCGGCTGTAACCGCCAACCGCGCATCTCTAATAGGGCTCTATTAAATGTTTTAATTTTCAAAAATTCCGTGTTGTCTTTTTTTAATTTTCTGTATTCTGGTTTGATTTAATCAAATTTATTATCGAGAACAGAACATTGTTAGTCGAATGGATGCATATGACTCGCTGTTTAATTTTAAAGGTGAAGCTTCTAACAAATGTTAATGCTGCTTTGTGTTTCTGTAGGTTGGGTCTGGCGTACGCCGGCTCGAACAGAGAAGACGTTCTCTCTCTCCTCCTTCCTGTCATGGGAGACTCCAAATCCAGCATGGAGGTGCGTGTGTGTGTTTGCAGTGGATGGGTGTGTGTGTGTGTGTGTGTGTTTGATGAATCTGTGTGTGAACACTCAGGTGGCGGGAGTGACGGCGCTGGCGTGTGGGATGATCGCTGTGGGCTCCTGTAACGGTGATGTCACGTCCACCGTCCTGCAGACCATCATGGAGAAAAGCGAGCAGGAGCTGAAAGACACGTACGCCCGCTGGCTGCCGCTCGGCCTCGGGCTCAACCACCTGGGTAAGAACCGCCAGCGACTCGGCCGGATGCAGGCAAACCAGCTGGCAATTACAAATTAAGATTAATTCAATACTTTCTCAGAGGCATGATTTGGAGGGGAAAAAATGTATTGCAATTTTTTTGCTCTTTTAAATTTTGTTTTAAACAAAAGCTCCAGGTGTGTTTGTGCTTGTTTTGCTGTGCATAATCTTGCCAGAATATTACTATATAATTTAATTATGAGAATGATTATCATTATTATTATTATTCTCATTATTATTAATAAATAAAAATGGCAAATAATTATTATTGTTAATTTTATTATTTTGATGATTATCCTTACTGTTATCGTTATTATGAAAAAAATATTGCAAACCATATAAGATATCTTACTATTGTAATATTTCACGGTAATAAAAAATGCATTAAAAAAATATATAACAATAATTTTATTTTACTGTACAACTGTAAAATTACAATACTAATATTTATGGCTGCGTTAATGTCTATTTTCAAAAATTAAAGTCACCATGAAATTAAAATGGACAATTCTTAATATTTTTTGGAATATTGCAGTATTTATATAAATGATTTATCCATGCATATTATTATTAATTTTTTAATTCACGTGCCCTTGTATCATTATTTATATAAAATAAGTCTTAAAATAAAATTTGCTGTCTATTAGATATATTAGATAAATTGGATATCTTACTATTGTAATATGTCACTGTAAAATATAAAACGAGTACTCAATCAATATAATATCAAATACAATCGTCTTTTTCAAACACTAAACCAGCAAGCTTTTATTTTGGTGGAAAACCTCTGGGAAACTCTTTATTTTTAGTTTATAAACGCTTATTACAAGTTTGAGAAGATGTTTGGTGGATGTTGCGTTTTCAATTGTGACCAAAACTCTCAGCGGTTGCAGATTAGTTTGTGGAGCGGCATTTACTGTGAACCGAGTCGATGAAAACACCAGATCACGAGCTGCTCGCGTGTAAATGAACACGGGGTCATGCTTCACTCGCAGTGTGACACGCAGCTCATTTTATTAAATCACAGCATGTGTGATTTGATAATCACATAAACCATATTGTGTTTACTTTTGATTTATCATGCAGGCCTAATTTTCAGTGTAAAAAGTTCTGAGTTCTGATTGGATTAAGAATGCACAATTACGTGTGTGCAGGTAAAGGTGAGGCGATCGAGACCACGCTAGCAGCTCTTCAAGTCGTTCCTGAACCCTTCCGTAGCTTCGCCAACACACTGGTGGACATCTGCGCATACGCAGGTGAGTCAAGTACTCCCTCACACAGGTTAAAGGTCACACGCTTCCTATAAAACACGTGTGTGTAACCACCTATCTGTCTCAGGGTCCGGTAACGTTCTGAAGGTGCAGCAGTTGCTTCATATCTGCAGCGAGCATTACGACATCAAGGACAAAGATGATGATAAAGACAAGAAAGACAAAAAAGACAAAGATAAGAAGGAGACGGCAGATATGGGCTCCCATCAGGTGTGTGTGTGTGTTCTCGTTGAGTTGTGTGTGTGTGTGTGTCAGTGTCAGTAAGGCTGATTCTGCTGTCTGCAGGGTGTGGCGGTGTTGGGTATCGCTCTCATCGCGATGGGTGAGGAGATCGGCTCAGAAATGGCCCTGCGCACGTTTGGTCACCTGGTGAGTTTTACATCCACTGCTTTCACAGAGAAACCCCATGTGAAGGGACTTTTTGGTGCTAAAAAATAAATAAATAAATGCATTATTTAATAAATAAATAAATAATAATAATTTATAACATATATTTATAGAATACATGCATTTATAAATATAAATATTATTGTACAATTTTGTGTATTTATAATACTTTTTAAATTGATATTAAATGTAATATTTGATATATAATATAATATTATATAATAAATTTTTATATAAATTATGAATACATACATTTAATAAATAAATGCCTAATGAATTATAATTTATGCAGTTATGTAATGCATTTAATTATAAATATAAATATTTAACAATAATTTATATACCTAATGTTGTATAATTTTGTTTTTTAAATATTAAATGTGATGTTTATTATATTTTTTTAGTTTATATTAAATAAATATTTGTTATTAAATTATATATGTATATAAATTATAAATAAATGCATTTAATAAATACATCTAGAATAGGGCTGTGCAAAAATATCGATACAGCTAACTATCGCGATATTTTTTTTCACGATAGTGTATCGATATTTCAACCTCTAGTATCGATATTTTAAAAAAAATATCCGAGTGTGTCTAAAAGAGCGCACGCATTCTAATGCGCAGACACCGGCCTCCGTGACGCATCCAGTTGTCTCTCATATACGGCCAATGTCTCAGAAGTTAGCGGGAGTCCTAAAGTTCCTCAAGACCTGTAAAGTTACTCACATTGGATACTTAAAATGTAATAATTTCTGAGTTTATTTACATTTACTTAATGCACTTTTTTTTTTTTTACAAGTTACAACATACTAATTCAGTTTTATAAATTTGTTTACTTGATGCACTTTATTTTTATATAATTTTTGTGGCATCTACATTTTTAGTTTTTAGTGATATGCACTTCATTTCACATTTCAGTGTGTTCACTGTTCAGTGACTGTACAATGCAAATACCTTTGTGAATAAATTGGAATATAAGTTTTTTGTCTGCTGAGTTATCAATATAATGTGATACACATACCTAAATACCCCAGGTGGTACATAGCAAGTTGTATATTCAGCTCTATTTTTTTTTTACATTTTGGATTTAAAAAAAATGTATTGCAATATATCACAATATGTATCGTATTGTATCGTGATATATCGTATCGTGACCCATGTATCGTGATATGTATCGTATTGTGAGGCCCTTGCCAATACCCAGCCCTAATCTAGAATAATAATTCATTACTTTTTTTTTAATTTAACTACATTTAATTACCTACTTATTATATATGAATATAAATATCATATACATTTATTATATAATTGTATTATACATATTAAATGTATTATGGAAATTTACAGTATATAATACATATTATATATAAATAAATGTTATAATTTATTAAATGCATTTATTCATTAAAATATGAATATAAATATGCATTATATAATTTCATACTGAATGTAATATTTATTATAATTTTCTAAATTTATATTACATTTAATATATAAAATTACATCATATATATTTATATCAATTACAAATAAAATGTATATTTAATAAACAAATGAGCATGAAATATGGAACTCTTCATGGTAGTGATTCCCCTAATGCTTTATTCCCTGGTGTGTGTGTGTGTGTGTGTGTGTGTGTGTGTGTGTGTGTGTGTGTGTGTGTGCAGCTGCGTTACGGTGAGCCCACGTTAAGGCGAGCGGTTCCTTTAGCACTCGCTCTGATCTCAGTCTCCAATCCCAGGTTAAACATCCTGGACACGCTCAGCAAGTTCTCGCACGACGCCGACCCGGAAGTGTCCCACAACTCCATCTTTGCCATGGGAATGGTGGGAAGCGGTCAGTCAGTAATATTTGATATATAAAATCGTATAATAAGTGTATATAAATTATAAACGCATTTAATTAATGCTTGAGTTGATGCTCACACGGCCTCTAGAGGCGCTGAAACGCACTGATGACATCATGAAGTGCCTCTACCAATCAGAGGGTGCGGTTTTCATGGTTACTGTGTTGGTCTTTTTCTACAGGCACTAATAACGCACGTTTAGCAGCGATGCTCAGACAACTGGCGCAGTATCACGCCAAAGACCCCAACAACCTCTTCATGGTCCGACTCGCTCAGGTGAGCAGAACAATAGCTGGAAATATGGACCTGCTAATGTCTATACTCTATTTTTTTAATGGAAAATTTTACGTTTTATTTATTATTATTTTTTTATTGGAATGGTACGAAACTTGGTAAAGGTTTTGGCACTTGCTGTGTGAACACACAAAAAAAAATCATGGACATGATTCAAAAAGGTTAAAATGGTCCTGAAAAAAATAGTCACACTTGTGTTTCTCGAAGTCAAAAATTATGCATTGGAAACGAATGTGAGACGAATTTCCTCTAGTGGAAGCGTTTGGTACTGCAGCCAAACACAATCTGAATAAAAGCTTTTATTTTTAAAAAGAATAAAAGCTGAATAAAATTTAGAACACAGCTTGTTTAGATTTATGCAGGGTGGCCGCGGGTCCTTAAAAAGTCTTAAAATGTCTTAAATAAAGTTTTCCTAATAAAAGGCCTTAAAAAGTATTAAAATGTCTTAAATTCAGACTCGATGGGTCTTAAATATTTATGGTCACATTACCGCTAAAATTTCTCCAGTCAAATAACCAGTGAAGCATCGAATCGCGAGAATGATTCTGATTTTATTACATAAACAGCGATTGATAATGATAATGACTTCTGGTAGCGCTGTTGAGACTCGCGCTGCCTGTCTCTTTGAGAGATTTTATAGTAAGAAATCAAAACAAATGAGCATAACAGCCAGGGCTCCAGACTCCAGAAATTTTGCGACCATTTTTCCTGCCGGTGCGACCAAATATTTATTTAGGTCGCACTGGCGCGACCACAACATTGCCGAGCAGCGAATGCAAACAAAATGAAAGCGGAACGAAAATGCGCTACTCATTTATGCTTCACGGACCAATAATAGAGAGCGCAGCGCCCCGAACTTGCACTTGCCAGTTGCGGGCCGATCTCGATCACGCGACACTGTTACTACGAGATCCAGTGAAGAAATCCATTGACTTCGCCTCAGAATTAATAACACCATCGCTGCGAGATCCAGTGAGAAACACTCCGATTCGGAGTGATTCAGTTTTCTGTTATAAACCATCGATATCAGATCAACACAGCGCTGACGTGGAAACCAGGAGAAACACTTATAGAAGGCTTTCAGTTCACAAATCAGCAACATTCACCATGGATTTATGCTAATGTAGTAACTCTAAACATTACTATGGTATTGTGACAGAAATAGTGAAAAGCTTACAAGTACTACTACTAACTTTTTTCAGCACTTCAAAACTATAATATCATAAATGTTATTTTTAATGTGATGACCAACACATTTTTGTCCATCCTTTAAAGATTGTCCTAAAAACGTTAGGAAAACTGTTATTTAAACACTTATTTAAAATTACAATAAATTGCCATTGTAAACAGTAGGATGCTTATTGGATATTTTCACTCCCTAATATAATTTTTTTTCTCGTTTTGCTTTTTAATTTATATTAAGACATTATGAATGATAATAATTAAAGTTTATTTCATCTACACCCTAAATTAATCTGAGTGCTTTATTGTCCGCCCCAGTGCTGCCAGATCTGTGTTGTAGAGCTCTGTGTCTCGGTGCTGCGGCCCTCAGATGTTAGTCTGGAGCCTGTGAACTTAAAATAAAACTGCACATTGTAATATCTGTACGTTAAGTCTATTATTAAAGAATTTGTCAGTATTACAGTTATTTTGGGGGAAATTTGAATAATTGCATTGCAAGCTGATTTAAGGTTTGCCCCTAAATTTTCTGCTTGCGCTCCTAAAAATTTCAGTCAGGGGCTACAGCGCTCATAGTAAAAAAAGTTAGTCTGGAGCCCTGCACACATAAAAACATGTTTTTTATTTATAACATATGATATAGCCTAGTTAAGTAACATAACATGACAGGAGCTATTTTGCTGAATATTCTCACGATTGCAAATGTTACATTTGATTTTAGTTCAATAAACAAGTAGTTAATATTAAATTTACTTAGGTTAAACATTAAATATTACATATACGTTTGTAATATAATGTGTATTTCCATCACAGGTTTGGTCTTAAATTTCATTCAAAGTGGCATTAAAAAGGTCTTAAAAAGTCTTAAATTTAACTTGTTTTTATCTGTAGACACCCTGTTATGGCTTTGATTTTCTTAGTTTTAGAGTAAAATAAAATTGAAAATAGGATTTGTGCGCATTTTAATAACAATACACATAAAATTCTGTTACTTTTTTTAAGTTCACTTTTTTCACTTCAGAAATAATCTGTTAAGTGTGGTCTCTGAAAAGAGATCAAACTGAAGTCTGTTGCTCTAAAGCATTCAAGATTTATGACAATTTAAGTTGAAAATGTAATTTTCAGGTCTATGCTCAAAACGTGAATAAGTGGATTATAAATTCAGCGTAAATATAATTTAGAATTAAAAAAATCCCCTAAAAATTTGAAATAAAACATTATCAGACTAAAATATAGTACAATCATTTCATTGACAATTTTTTTTTTAAGTTGTACTGACCCGCGGAGAGCACAGAGTCGTGTCGAATCAAGGTCAAGTGGAAATATTACTGGAACCGTTCGGCACAACAGTGGAAAAGCGCCTTCTGAATATTAACACATGGTCATGTGACACGTTTTTGTTTGCATTACTAATTATATACACGCTTTAGTGCTAATGTGCGTTTCATCACAAAGATTCATGTGTTTTATAACACATCATCTGCTGTTGTTTTGACTGTTAATGAGCTGTTAATGTGAGCTGTGATTCTGGCCAAAATTATCTCCAAATGCTAAAAACAGTTAATTGACTTTAGTAAGTGAATGAAGCAGTGGCTTTTTAAGTTATGTTAATGTAAAAAACTGTAGTCTAATTCTAGGCCAGTTTTTCCTTCAGTCTTAAGAAATAAAAAGGAAGAAAAATATACAAAATTGTTGGTGGGTAGAAAAAAAAAACATGACCAGGTTGTATTTTACCTCAAAATCAAAAGGAAAAAATAAAGATATTTTGTGTAAAGAAAACTGATTGATTCAGTTTTAAATCAGTATAATGGCACATACTGTTTGTTTGTTTATTTATTTATTTTGATTTAGTTCATTTTAAGTATTTTTTTTTTTCGATTAAGCCTTAATTTGTTTCAGTTTTAGTAATTTAGCTTTTTATTTCAGATCATTTCTAATTTTTGTTTGTTAATATTTATTTTATTTCAGCTTTTTTCAATGTACATAAAAAAATTTAATGTTTGTTTTATTAGATCACTCTGATATATACTTCATAATATGAAAACGGTGAAACTTGGTGAAATATGAGGCAGGTGTGTTTTGTGGGATGGTGATTTCCTTTTAACCGGTCATTGAAGTGTCTGTTGAAGTGAATCAGCTGCTGATGTGTGTGTGTGTGTGTGTGTTTCAGGGTCTCACTCATCTGGGTAAAGGCACACTGACGCTCTGCCCGTATCACAGTGACCGGCAGCTCATGAGTCAAGTGGCCGTCGCTGGACTCCTCACGGTCCTCGTGTCATTCCTGGACGTCAAAAACAGTAAGAACGTCATTTTCAACATCCAGTACCACATCAAAACAATACCTGTAATGTCTGTCTAATATGTGCATGTAATTTCCCATCTCTCTCGCTGCAGTAATCTTGGGAAAGTCTCATTACGTTCTCTATGGGTTGGTGGCGGCGATGCAGCCTCGCATGTTGGTCACATTCGATGAGGAGCTGAGACCTCTGCCAGTGTCCGTCCGAGTGGGACAGGTGTGTGTGTGTGTGTGTGTGTGTCTGTGTGAAGGGGCGTGTCTGCTGTGAGACTTCAGTGTAAACGCCCACTGCTGTGATTGGCTTACATTTTGCATATGAAATAAGCATTACATGTGGAACTCTCACGAAAATATTTATTTAGTTTATACTATTATAGTTCTCAAGATTAACTGATCGTGAAAAGTGTTGATTATAGCATTATATTTAGATGTATAGCATCATATTGAAATCTAGCATTATATTTAGATCTATAGCATTATATTAAAATCTATAGCATTATATTAAAATCTATAGCATTATATTTAGATCTATAGCATCATATTGAGATCTATAGCATCATATTGAGATCTATAGCATCATATTGAAATCTATAGCATCATATTTAAATCTATGGCATTATATTTAGATCTATGGCATCATATTGAAATCCATAGCATTATATTTAGATCTATGACATTATATTTCGATCTATGGCATCATATTGAAATCCATAGCATTATATTTACAATATAAATAAGAGATTTGTTGATTATTACGGGAGTTTTGGCAAAAGTCCAGAACTCAGTCACTGATAAACTTGCGCTGTTTGATTGACAGCTCCAGTGATTATAAAGGGAGCGTTCTTTGATCACTTTCTATGTACAGGGTTCCCGCGGGGTCTTAAAAAGCCTTAAAAGCATTGAATTTATGAATTTGGAAATAATACCTTAAAAAGTCTTGAATTTTGATGTCTGGGTCTTAAAAATTGTGTTGTATGTCAGTGTTCATTTCATTGACTAAAATAATAACTTTTTTTCAACGACATTTTTCACTGACGAAAACGAGACGCTACCTAAATAAAACCTAGTTTTGAATGACAAAAACTATGACGAAAATCTATTGACATTTTCGTCAACGAATAAAAACTAGATGAAAATGTTAAATAGTGTCGATCTGGGAAGCGATCCAGTCAGAACTGATGTCCTGCGTCACTGCGCGTGTGGTAGATGCACACATTTGTACTGTAACGTGCTGATCTACCCCACGGTCTCATAAAATGTTAAAAATGTAAACCAACCCGTAGCGTGGAGCCATGCACATATTCACCTATACAGCGCGCGGGTAGGCTACTGCACTGAGCTCTCTTTCGTGTCTGAATGGACAAATACACACAACATTATGTCTAAATGTCCGGTTTGGAGAGTATTCATGTAAACTATGTCGGTTATGTCTTAAACAGTTGTATCGGGTGTGCATCAGTGCAATCGTATCCGCATGTCATTGGACATGAGCCGATGTCTTAAAGTGACAGTGGCAATAAACATAATACGGTCTGTGTCATTAATTTTCATCAAGCAACGAAAGAAAAAGAGAAAAGCATTTACTGTTTGTTAATAGCTTTAATAAGGATTAATTATTAATAATTTAATTCATACATACATAATTCTTTATTGTTTCAAGCAGACAATTAGTTGTAAGTTGTTATAAAGAATGCATATATCATTCATTGAAAAGAAGACTGTGTTTTACTTTAGGAAAAGTGGTTTTATTTAATTTTAAGATATTTTTTTAAGTCACAGTAGTTAAATCTGTATCTGTATTGCTTGTTGAAACTTAAAAATCATTCATATTAATAGGTTAATATATGTTTTCTCCGGGAGTATATGGGTTTGGACATTTTTGAGAAATTCTAAATGAACACATTACAATTTACCTAAACCCATTATATTTTAGTCGACTAAATCTACTGTAGATTTAGTTTACAGTAGATTTCAAAAATCTAAAAAAAACTAAAATCTAAAATCACTAAAATCTTATTGTATTTCTTCAAATAAAACTAGACTAAAACTAAAACAATTCAGATGACTAAAGTATGACTAAAATTAGTTTGTCATATTTTTAGTCAAAAGACTGAGACTAAAACTAAATCTAAATTTGCTGTCAAAATTAACACTGCTGTATGTAACTTCTCCGTATTGTATTTTTCCTCAAAAGTTTCATTTGTCAACCACGATTATTATTATTATATTCGATGTTTATTGTTCAGGGGTCTCTCAGTTCCCCATATTCCCAGCATAGAATAAGTAGCTAGCTAATGTTAAAACACAACTTAACATTGTTCGGCAAACTTTCTTGTGGCCTACTGAAATGTTTTTATTTTTCACACCTGCTTGGCTTATCATCTTTTACCCATTCCACATTTGAAAAATAAATCAACACAAGTTGAAGGATTTTGTTTTTCTTTGCTGGTAGGGACGTGAAATAGGTATTAATTTTTTATATAAATGGTCTTAAAAAGGTCTTAAAAAGACTTGAATTTAACTTGAAGAAACCTGTAGGAACCCTGTATGTATAATTTAATCTCAGTGTAAATAACAGATTATTTCATGTTACTAAAAACAATGAAGTTGATCGTTCAGTCACTGGTTTGATTTACTGATGTATATCAGCAATAAATGTTTTTGAGACAAAGAACATCTGACTGTACATGAATCATATCAGAATCACAGATCAGGCATTGGAATGAACACTGTTTCTTACAAATTGTGGCATTACGGTCCATATCTTGCAGGAAAAGTCTTTTTCCAAAGCATGCGCCGAAATTGTGACTGCTTTACCAAAGAATCCACAGTGAAATGTATCAAACAAATAATGCTCTGACACATTCACATAGTTGAAAATAAATAGCATTAGAATCCTTTGGAAGGTAATGTTAATTTTAGTCCAGTGATCCTGTATCTCTCATCTCACTAACGCACCAGTGGGCGGGGCTAAAGATTAGATGATGTAGAAGTGGGCGTCGGTCTGATTCTGCAAAGGCGGTCTATGACGCACTATGACGTCATAATGTGACAATTTCAAACGAGTCGTTTTCTGAGGTTGTTTTCAATAAAAGCTGTTTTTGGACCAACTACGAAGTTTTTAGTTCTGAAACTCACTGGATGCTTTTTTAATATATAGTAAAGTGAACCTCTTTACATGTCAAGAAGCTCAAGGAGAATTTGATTTCTCAATTCATGACCCTTTTAAATGATATCAGTAGTGGAAGATTAAACTGTGAATGATGTTATAATTCTTTCTGTGTGTCTCCAGGCTGTGGATGTCGTTGGTCAGGCCGGTAAACCCAAAGCAATCACGGGCTTTCAGACTCACACCACGCCGGTGCTCCTGGCTCACGGGGAGCGAGCCGAACTCGCCACAGAGGAGTTCCTACCCGTCACACCCATCCTGGAGGGCTTCGTCATCCTGCGCAAAAACCCCAACTACGACGTTTAGACACGCCGACAGAAGCGCACACTAACCGGGACCTCTGATCGTATTTAAAGGCACCTCGTCCTCCCCCTCTGTCTCTCGGTCTTTCTCTACCACGGGGAAAACTGTGACGATTCCTCACACCCTCCTTCTCCTCGCTGTTTTCTCCTCGTTTTGTAATTAGAGCAAGAAATGAGTGTGTTTGTTTATCATCCTGCTTAAACATGTTTTGTTGTTTTTTTGTTACTTGTTCTGTAAAAGGTTGAGATACAAAAATTAAAGAATTCTGGTCAAATGTTGCTGTCACTCACTGTTCATTTTTTAATACAAAAAGGATTTTTTTCATGTTCTTATTCCAATCCTTACTGATATATCTACACTTTTTTTTTTTTCAACTACACCATAGCTAATTAATATTTATAAGCCAGTATCTGGCAATAGTGAAATTTGTAGTGTTTGTTTCATACAGACCTGCAGAACATTTCAGCACAATCACACATCTACTAAAACAATATTTTCAGATGTTATTGATATAATGCTATCCCCTTTTTAATAATAAACCAATATAGCAGCAGTTGTTAGAATGAGTAAATGTGATTTTTTAGATGGTCACCAGGGGGGCGCTGTACTAAAAGGCCACGCCTCTGTGAGCCTCGACCAATCAGCGTTCTTGAATCCTACTATGGCAAATGCTCATAAATATTAATGAGGCTTTGCTGACGTTGCAAAGTGAACTTTCTGCTGTAATCCTGCGGCGAAAGCGAAGTTCATGAATATTAACGAGCTTAACTTATTTGTTTCAGTCCATTCACGACACCGAATTAATATTCACGAATTAAAACTCTGTCACGTGGTCGGGATTCCCTATTGTCACCGATCCGGAAGTTCCCGAGTCGCCGGTTTCCGCCGGAAAAGGTTCCGTCCGGTCCAGACAGGTCTGTCTCTCTTTCTGGCTTTTTTTTCGGTTTGGTATCACTCAACTGATCCGATACAGAACCGGACCGGCACCGAAGATACACGATAAACTTCTGTCAGGTAAGAAACAGGCGCACGCGAGACCTTACCGGCGTTGACGCGTGCGCGTGCGTGCGTGCGTGTGTGTGTGACACCAGTACTGTAAAATTCACTGAAAATACCATGATCATCATTATTATTTAAATAATTTAAATTAAGATAATTTTCGTTTTTTTAACATCAGTTTTAGTTGATATAATCACCCTGGTTCTCATGATGTAATTGTGTGTACATGATATCAATCGCATGCTGGGTTTGTTTTACACCATATTGTGAATATTTCCATCTGCAGTGAATGTTTTCTGCCAATTCATTTGGTTAAGTCAGATGATCAGAAATGTGCAGTGATTTTAAACAGAGGTATGTCATCAAAACAAGCTATTAGCTGCAGATCATCACACCCATCAGAGGATTTGTTCCTGGTGAAGTGATTTTAAACATGATTTCAGCATTTTTGGTATTCGTGTTATAGGTGTGTCTGCTAAAACACCCTTGCATCTGCATAGCAACATACTAACATAATTTAAAACAGCTTAGAAACCACATTGAAATATGCAAACTGCCTTTTGCACAGACAAGCATCATGTTTCCTAAATGATAAGCCAGGTGCTTTGGTCTGTCAATAGTCTGGTTTGATTTCTCATGGCATTAAACAATGACACAACTCGGTTGATCATCTCTGCTCCTGGTTTGGAACACAGATTAATATTTCACTAACCTACATTTTACAGATTAGACTAACTGTCCTAATGTGAGGCCATGTTTATTTGCCAGTAACCTAAACACTGCAGTAATGATGAAATCACTTGGATTTGTTTTGTTTTCGGGGTGTCTGACCCCACAACATCCAAAGAAATGCTATATATATATATATATAAAATACTCTTATTATTTATTTTTTATTATTTTTATCCGGCATTGATTTTATTTTTTTTAATCATTATTGTATTTTTTTGTTCAATTACAACAAAAAATAAGACAAACACAAGGCATTGTAAATACAGTTCAGAATGTATAAAACAAAGAATAATAACAACAACTAAAATATAAAATGAGGCATTGATTAATGATTCGTTAACATCGCACATATCCATGTCAAATGTGTTTGAGCCACGCCCATAATTATTCATAATTACGCGAAGTTGCGTAATTATTCATGAGATTACACAACGACATTGGCCGCTTGTGTTCATGTATTGATGTACCATCATTAGAACTAAGTGTTTAGTTGTGTCATTAGTGTATGGGTTAATTGAGCACAATTGACCAGAATCTGTAATTAAGTTGTTGTGGCAGTTAAGTGTTGAATCATGATGATACGCCGGTACTGGAGCGCCTGACTGCGCGCGCGACCCACGTGCTTTGTTCCGGCAGGCGCATGCGCACGCGTGAGCGAACATGGCGACGCGCTGCATGTCTCGCGTTACCGGACAGTGAATCACACCAAGAGAGAGAGAAAGAGAAACGGTAAAGAACCGTGGTCTGTCTGTGTGTCAAATGAGCGATTTTATATGAATGCGCGCGCATGTGTATGTGTGTGTTTAGTTGATGTGTTTGTGCGTTATGCGCGTAACTACGCAGTAAGTTACTCAGTCTGGCCCTGAGAAGTGATCAATACGTGTGTGTGTGTGTGTGGTGACAGGTGTCTTGTGAACTGCTTGGATTTCATTAAAGCGTGTTATGACCATGTTTTGACATGTTCCCTGATAAAACAGTGTGTTTTGGATCATGGCAGTTATTTGACATTCAATGGAGATATACGTCATGATTATGGTTATCCATGATATATTTGTGTTTTTGGTTGATGCATTTTAATATGAAATGCTTTTGGACAGGCACCATGTCTTTTCTGAGAGTACCATGTAAATACCATGGTAAGATAATTCCAGTACCATTGCATTAAAGTACCATCACTTTACTATAGTACTGCCACAGTATTTTTAGTAATCCTTTCATTTGACTTGCGAATCATGACTATGTTAATCATTGTATGGTATATATTTAAGGAACATGGTATTTTCTTGTATTTTGGACATGTAACTAGGTAAAATAGAGTACAGTGGCATTACCATTGTAAAGAAATGTACGTATCATTGGAATTAGAAGATACTTGCATATAAACACCACAAATCATGATAGTACCATGGTATATATGCCAAAAAATATGGTACAAAGTGCATAAAGCCATGTTAGTTTTTGGTATTGTGTTGTAAATTATATAAGCACCATGATGTATAAAGTTACATGGTTTGTAATTAAAGTACCATGGTATTAGCTAAATCTAGTCATTTACTAGAGTTAGTTAGTTAAGTCAGTAGTAGTTACTAGATTACTACGGTTAATTGCTGCAATCTGTTAAAATGTTGAATTAATTTGAATGTATTATTTAAAAATATCGGTTTGAATGAATGATTTCAGGGCTGGACATTAATGCTTGGCAGAGACAAGTGGATTTTTTGAAGAGGCAAGTGAAAGAGATCCAACCGGACAAGTAGCCTGATTAAAACATCAATAACAAAAAAAAATATTATATTTAGTATCTTATATAAGTTGTCATCGATAGTGGATAATAATGTATAATGTACTGACGGTTACAAGGTTGCACTGTTGAGGCAAACTCGAGGAGAAATCGAAAACCAATGAGCTCAACACACAAAGAAACACACAGTTTTTATGTTTATAACATATGATATAGTTGCGCAACATCACACGACAAAGAGTGCTGTTTTCCCGAATACAATCAGAATTGAAAATGTGACACTGATTTCATGAAACTTCAGTAAACAAATAGTTAGGCTAATATTAAGTCTCTGTATCTCACAGTATTTACTGTTTTTGTTCTGTTTCAGCAGTGAAAATAGTTCAAACTTCGGAGTCAAAGATTCAATGACCCTCACTCTTGAATGAATCGGTCATTTGAACGAATTGTCTGAATTAATGACTCGCTCATTAAGACCTACTGTTGGTTTAGTTTCATGTTTAAAAGCATGCTTTTTTTCAATATTTGCTATTTGTATTTTCAAAAAAACATTTAAAACCCAACAGTATTTTATGCAGTTGAAATTTTTCAGTGTAGCTGATTTAATTTGATTGGTAAATCCCCTTTAGTGTTATATTCCAATTAAAAAAAAAATTTAATCAAATTTAAGAATTTGAAATCAAAGATGAAGCATTAATTTAATATGATTAGGGGAAAAAAGCCATTTCAAATGTAAAAAAATGTCCTCAGGGTAAATATCTCAACAAATATGCAGATTTAAATGGCAATAATGATTGAACAATGAACACTAATGAGAATATTGCTTCAGAATAAATTATATTTACCAAAAAAAAAAAAAAATGCAGACAAGCAACTTTATTATTCGGACAAGTGAATGACCGATTTACTTAAGGTTTAATGTCGAGTCCTGTTTCTTTACTGGATGAATCAGCGTTTTTGAACGAATCTTTGCATTGTATTGTACTTTATAGTAAGCATTTCTCACTCAATTAATCATTTGTGTTTCTAATTAAAGTATGAGTTTATTGCATTTAAATGATATTTTAATGAAGTCCCGTGTGTTTGAAAGATGTTAATGAGGCCGATACCAGGCCATGTGTGCTCTAATTATCTGATCTGAGTGTGTAGTGTCTCCTTTAAGAAAGAGCTTCTGATTTACGTGACGTGATGCTGGATTTCTCTGGAACTGTTCCTGCCTCGAGCCTGTAGGTCAAAGTTCATGGTGAAAGAGCCGTGGATCTTTACAGTGACGGATGGAGTGTGTGAGGCGTTAGTCACTCGTGCATGACTGTCGCATTACTGAAGCCGTCTCACACTGCAGTGTATCCAATAGCAACACACTCCAAAGGTCTCGTATGAGTCTCGTCTTCAAACTCTCAGAGGACAGACTGACAAAGAGTGTGTTTGTGGGAGTTTCAGCGCTTGAGAAAACGTTTGTTTCATTAATGCTTCAGCCTGATGATGTTCTCAGGTCGGTCACTGGGCTTTAATGTTGTTTGTTGTGGTCAAGTGGAGAATTGCTTGTGATAGGCATTATAATAGTGGAAATACTGCATGTGTGCGCTCAGCTGTTTTGAGCCAATCAAAACATGAATGACACGCTATCCTGTGACGTCACAAAAACATATATGTAATATAATGAAATATTTAGGGGGGGTTTTATTCCGTTGCTTGATACAAGAATACATTTGAATGCAGTGTTTCCCCTAGGATTTTTTTTCAGGGGGGGGGGACTACTAGTGTTGCGGAGCGGGCGTGTTACGGATACGTGGTGTATTTGTTTTTTTTTATTAATTGAAATCATGTACTATGAATCATTAAACTTATACAACATTTTTTTTTTAATATATATATATGGAAAAAAATTCACACTAATTCTGTGTTGTGTTTTTTCTGGTAATAAAATGAAGACATAAAACACAAATTTTAGCATTTATCATCAATTTTAATCATATGAAATTAAATAAACTTTTTGTCAAATAACTGGCTGCACAATGAGCTTTAGCCTAACTGTTCAAATTAAAACATGGATTATTCCTTAAAAATTTCAGTTTTGATGATAATTTATTTGGATTAGTGTTAGTGTATTATTACATTGGGATATATCTAAATTCTAATGTACAACAGTAATATATTTCTGTCAAGTTAAACCGAACTTTTATTTTGACGGGTTGCCGTGAAGACCTTTTGAGGTTCTGTGTGTTTGTCATGATTTATAGTTTTTCTCAAATGAAGCGGTGAAATGATCACGAAGTGACTTTCAGAGTGGATCTAGAGCCTGGAGAGGAAGTTCATGCATTTGTGTCTTCATATAGGCCAAATAACAGCGCAAGCGTCACACGTGCTTCAGTGTGTGTGTGGTAAATTAAACTGCGCGTCGGGGCACCATTCATTCACACAGAACATGCAGGATTCGTGTTTAAATAGTCTTTGTGTTTTAATATTCACACACTAGTCTACATCGCGATTTGATTTCAAGTGTACTGAACTGCTTTCTATTTTTTCCTCAAATTTACAAATTCCGTGAAATTCCGCGTTTTACACTAAATTCCTTTTTTATGACTGTATTTCGTCAGCATTTTAGGGGGGGCGGGGGGTCGTTTTGCGGGGGCGGGCCGCCCCCCCAAAACAATGGTAGGGGAAACACTGGAATGACCATCCATGGAGAAAGATGCTTTTTGCCCTTGTAAAATTCATATTTTTTTATGCAGTATTGCATTGTTATTATAAACAAGTATTCATTCGTCTAGGTCATTCATTTTTTTAAATTCATGTTCCTGGTAATCTTGAATCAGAATAACTTCCTCTTGCAGCATCTCTTCTCTGATGACGAGGGCGGGGCTATAACCTGTCACTCACATGAGATCCACCAATAGCAAACCACAACCGTCCAATCAATTCCCCACAGACAAAATCAAGCCCCGCCCACATTTGTTCTTGTTCCAGAAGAGTTTCACTCGGATATACGGATATACGACTAATGACAACAGTTACACCAGGAACAAGGACTTCACGATAATAATTAAATTAATAATCACGATTAATTTGCTCAAAAATGTATAATCGCAAATTAAGAAAACGGTTAGGTTCATTTTTTTACCTGATCTCTGTACATTATGAAAACTGGTAAAAGCATATCTCAAAACAGTGAAATTCCCAATATTAATTATAATAACAACTCCAAATTATGTTAATATTTTTCTTTTATATTCAGCAACCACAGAATATACTGAATAGACCAACTGTATACATTCTTTACAATAACATTCACTGAGTATTAATATTAAACGGTTCAAATTACTCGATTGTATCACAGTTTTAGGGTCGCTGTTTCGGTACGGTTGGGTAAAGGATTACTGTCAAACAAAAATAAAGTAAATAAGAACTCTAATCAAACTACACGGCACGCAATACTACAAATAAATACAGTAGAGCAACGATACAAATGAAATAAACAGTGCTTTTCAGGAAGAGAAATTTAAAAAAAGTAATCAAATGTAAAATAACACTGCATGTAGTCTTCACTGTATAATTAAAAAATGAATCCTTATTACAGTTACAAAAGTGATTCAGTCAAGAGCAGTGAGAGATTTCCTTGTCTTTTGTTGTTTGATTAATGTTGAAAACACACAGCAGGAATATTAGGCTACTGTCACTTTAAGACTGAATGCACTGATCTAATATACTGATACACATGTGTTGTCTCTCTCGACTGTTTATGTTCACTTTAGACATAACCGACTATGTTTGCTAGGATTCTCGCCAGGACGGGCATGTTGACAATTTTTGTGTGAATTTGTCCTTTCGAGCGCAAGCACTTATCTTTAAAGCAAACTCAATTCTCTTTCGTGTCGTCTTAAAAACACATGAAAATACTAAACTTTTGTGACGTTACAAGTGGCCGAAGCATCACACCTCTACTGAGTATCATACAGATTGGGATTTGATTTATAAAGAAATGCACTGAATCATCGTAAATGATGATCATTTGCTAAATGGTCATTTAATTTAATAATCCGAACTTCTCTTTAAATTGTGGCCTCAAAACCTTTTGAACTCGGCGTTTACACAGTGTGTATTTAAGCATTATAAAAAGTCACTGCTGAACTCCGTGTGTGTGTGTGTGAGAAAAGCGTCAGGTTTGTACTGTACTGTGTGTGTGTGTGTGTGTGTGTGTGTGTGTGTGTGTGTGTGTGTGTGTGTGTGTGTGTGTGAGAAAAGCGTCAGGTTTGTACTGTACTGTGTGTGTGTGTGTGAGAAGCGTCAGGTTTGTACTGTACTGTGTGTGTGTGTGTGAGAAGCGTCAGGTTTGTACAGTACTGTGTGTGTGTGTGAGAAGCGTCAGGTTTGTACAGTACTGTGTGTGTGTGTGAGAAGCGTCAGGTTTGTACTGTACTGTGTGTGTGTGTGAGAAGTGTCAGGTTTGTACAGTACTGTGTGTGTGTGTGAGAAGCGTCAGGTTTGTACTGTACTGTGTGTGTGTGTGTGAGAAGCGTCAGGTTTGTACAGTACTGTGTGTGTGTGTGAGAAGCGTCAGGTTTGTACAGTACTGTGTGTGTGTGTGAGAAGCGTCAGGTTTGTACTGTACTCTCCCTGTGTGTGTGTGTGTGAGAGAAGCGTCAGGTTTGTACTGTACTGTGTGTGTGTGTGTGTGAGAAGCGTCAGGTTTGTACTGTACTCTCTCTGTGTGTGTGTGTGTGAGAGAAGCGTCAGGTTTGTACTGTACTGTGTGTGTGTGTGTGAGAAGCGTCAGGTTTGTACTGTACTGTGTGTGTGTGTGTGAGAAGCGTCAGGTTTGTACTGTACTGTGTGTGTGTGTGTGAGAAGCGTCAGGTTTGTACTGTACTGTGTGTGTGTGTGTGAGAAGCGTCAGGTTTGTACTGTACTGTGTGTGTGTGTGTGAGAAGCGTCAGGTTTGTACTGTACTGTGTGTGTGTGTGTGTGTGTGAGAAGCGTCAGGTTTGTACTGTACTGTGTGTGTGTGTGTGAGAAGTGTCAGGTTTGTACAGTACTGTGTGTGTGTGTGAGAAGCGTCAGGTTTGTACAGTACTGTGTGTGTGTGTGAGAAGCGTCAGGTTTGTACAGTACTGTGTGTGTGTGTGAGAAGTGTCAGGTTTGTACAGTACTGTGTGTGTGTGTGAGAAGCGTCAGGTTTGTACTGTACTGTGTGTGTGTGTGTGAGAAGCGTCAGGTTTGTACAGTACTGTGTGTGTGTGTGAGAAGCGTCAGGTTTGTACAGTACTGTGTGTGTGTGTGAGAAGCGTCAGGTTTGTACTGTACTCTCCCTGTGTGTGTGTGTGTGAGAGAAGCGTCAGGTTTGTACTGTACTGTGTGTGTGTGTGTGTGAGAAGCGTCAGGTTTGTACTGTACTCTCTCTGTGTGTGTGTGTGTGAGAGAAGCGTCAGGTTTGTACTGTACTGTGTGTGTGTGTGTGAGAAGCGTCAGGTTTGTACTGTACTGTGTGTGTGTGTGTGTGAGAAGCGTCAGGTTTGTACTGTACTCTCTCTGTGTGTGTGTGTGTGAGAGAAGCGTCAGGTTTGTACTGTACTGTGTGTGTGTGTGTGTGAGAAGCGTCAGGTTTGTACTGTACTCTCTCTGTGTGTGTGTGTGTGAGAGAAGCGTCAGGTTTGTACTGTACTGTGTGTGTGTGTGTGAGAAGCGTCAGGTTTGTACTGTACTGTGTGTGTGTGTGTGAGAAGCGTCAGGTTTGTACTGTACTGTGTGTGTGTGTGTGAGAAGCGTCAGGTTTGTACTGTACTGTGTGTGTGTGTGTGAGAAGCGTCAGGTTTGTACTGTACTGTGTGTGTGTGTGTGAGAAGTGTCAGGTTTGTACAGTACTGTGTGTGTGTGTGAGAAGCGTCAGGTTTGTACAGTACTGTGTGTGTGTGTGAGAAGCGTCAGGTTTGTACAGTACTGTGTGTGTGTGTGAGAAGTGTCAGGTTTGTACAGTACTGTGTGTGTGTGTGAGAAGCGTCAGGTTTGTACTGTACTGTGTGTGTGTGTGTGAGAAGCGTCAGGTTTGTACAGTACTGTGTGTGTGTGTGAGAAGCGTCAGGTTTGTACTGTACTCTCCCTGTGTGTGTGTGTGTGAGAGAAGCGTCAGGTTTGTACTGTACTGTGTGTGTGTGTGTGTGTGAGAAGCGTCAGGTTTGTACTGTACTCTCTCTGTGTGTGTGTGTGTGAGAGAAGCGTCAGGTTTGTACTGTACTGTGTGTGTGTGTGTGTGAGAAGCGTCAGGTTTGTACTGTACTGTGTGTGTGTGTGTGTGAGAAGCGTCAGGTTTGTACTGTACTGTGTGTGTGTGTGTGTGTGAGAAGCGTCAGGTTTGTACTGTACTGTGTGTGTGTGTGTGAGAAGCGTCAGGTTTGTACTGTACTGTGTGTGTGTGAGAAGCGTCAGGTTTGTACTGTACTGTGTGTGTGTGTGTGTGAGAAGCGTCAGGTTTGTACTGTACTCTCTCTGTGTGTGTGTGTGTGAGAAGCATCAGGTTTGTACTGTACTCTCTGTGTGTGTGTGTGTGTGAGAAGCGTCAGGTTTGTACTGTACTGTGTGTGTGTGTGTGTGTGAGAAGCGTCAGGTTTGTACAGAACTGTGTGTGTGTGTGTGAGAGAAGCGTCAGGTTTGTACTGTATTGTGTGTGTGTGTGTGAGAAGCGTCAGGTTTGTACAGTACTGTGTGTGTGTGAGAAGCGTCAGGTTTGTACTGTACTCTCTCTGTGTGTGTGTGTGTGAGTGAAGCGTCAGGTTTGTACTGTACTCTCCCTGTGTGTGTGTGAGTGTGTGAGAAGCGTCAGGTTTGTACTGTACTCTCCCTGTGTGTGTGTGTGTGTGAGTGAAGCGTCAGGTTTGTACTGTACTCTCCCTGTGTGTGTGTGTGTGAGTGAAGCGTCAGGTTTGTACTGTACTCTCTCTGTGTGTGTGTGAGAGAGAGAAGCGTCAGGTTTGTACTGTACTCTCTCTGTGTGTGTGTGTGTGTGTGTGTGTGTGTGAGAAGCGTCAGGTTTGTACTGTACTCTCCCTGTGTGTGTGTGTGTGAGTGAAGCGTCAGGTTTGTACTGTACTCTCCCTGTGTGTGTGTGTGTGAGAGTGTGTGAGAAGCGTCAGGTTTGTACTGTACTCTCCCTGTGTGTGTGAGAAGCGTCAGGTTTGTACTGTATTGTGTGTGTGTGTGTGTGTGTAGCGTCAGGTTTGTACTGTACTCTCTCTGTGTGTGTGTGTGTGAGAGTGTGAGAGAATCATCAGGTTTGTACTGTACTCTGTGTGTGTGTGAGAGAGAGAAGCATCAGGTTTATACTGTACTCTCTCTGTGTGTGTGTGTGTGAGAGAAGCGTCAGGTTTGTACTGTACTGTGTGTGTGTGTGTGTGAGAAGCGTCAGGTTTGTACTGTACTCTCTCTGTGTGTGTGTGTGAGAAGCGTCAGGTTTGTACTGTACTGTGTGTGTGTGTGTGTGAGAAGCGTCAGGTTTGTACAGTACTGTGTGTGTGTGTGAGAGAAGCGTCAGGTTTGTACAGTACTGTGTGTGTGTGTGAGAGAAGCGTCAGGTTTGTACTGTACTGTGTGTGTGTGTGTGTGAGAAGCGTCAGGTTTGTACTGTACTCTCTCTGTGTGTGTGTGTGAGAAGCGTCAGGTTTGTACTGTACTGTGTGTGTGTGTGTGTGAGAAGCGTCAGGTTTGTACAGTACTGTGTGTGTGTGTGAGAGAAGCGTCAGGTTTGTACAGTACTGTGTGTGTGTGTGTGAGAAGCGTCAGGTTTGTACTGTATTGTGTGTGAGAAGCGTCAGGTTTGTACTGTATTGTGTGTGTGTGTGAGAAGCGTCAGGTTTGTACTGTACTGTGTGTGTGTGTGAGAAGCGTCAGGTTTGTACTGTATTGTGTGTGTGTGTGAGAAGCGTCAGGTTTGTACTGTACTCTCTCTGTGTGTGTGTGAGAGAGAGAAGCGTCAGGTTTGTACTGTACTGTGTGTGTGTGTGTGAGAAGCGTCAGGTTTGTACTGTACTGTGTGTGTGTGTGTGTGAGAAGCGTCAGGTTTGTACTGTACTGTGTGTGTGTGTGTGAGAAGCGTCAGGTTTGTACAGTACTGTGTGTGTGTGAGAAGCGTCAGGTTTGTACAGTACTGTGTGTGTGTGTGAGAGAAGCGTCAGGTTTGTACTGTATTGTGTGTGTGTGTGTGAGAAGCGTCAGGTTTGTACAGTACTGTGTGTGTGTGAGAAGCGTCAGGTTTGTACAGTACTGTGTGTGTGTGAGAAGCGTCAGGTTTGTACAGTACTGTATTGTGTGTGTGTGTGAGAAGCGTCAGGTTTGTACAGTACTGTGTGTGTGTGAGAAGCGTCAGGTTTGTACTGTATTGTGTGTGTGTGTGAGAAGCGTCAGGTTTGTACAGTACTGTGTGTGTGTGAGAAGCGTCAGGTTTGTACTGTACTCTCTCTGTGTGTGTGTGTGTGAGTGAAGCGTCAGGTTTGTACTGTACTCTCCCTGTGTGTGTGTGTGTGTGTGAGAGTGTGTGAGAAGCGTCAGGTTTGTACTGTACTCTCCCTGTGTGTGTGTGAGAGTGTGTGAGTGAAGCGTCAGGTTTGTACTGTACTCTCTCTGTGTGTGTGTGAGAGAGAGAAGCGTCAGGTTTGTACTGTACTCTCTCTGTGTGTGTGTGTGTGTGTGTGTGTGTGTGAGAAGCGTCAGGTTTGTACTGTACTCTCCCTGTGTGTGTGTGTGTGTGTGAGTGAAGCGTCAGGTTTGTACTGTACTCTCCCTGTGTGTGTGTGTGTGAGAGTGTGTGAGAAGCGTCAGGTTTGTACTGTATTGTGTGTGTGTGTAGCGTCAGGTTTGTACTGTACTCTCTCTGTGTGTGTGTGTGTGAGAGTGTGAGAGAATCATCAGGTTTGTACTGTACTCTGTGTGTGTGTGAGAGAGAAGCGTCAGGTTTGTACTGTACTCTCTCTCTCTCTGTGTGTGTGTGTGTGTGTGTGAGAAGCGTCAGGTTTGTACTGTACTCTCTCTGTGTGTGTGTGTGTGTGTGAGAGTGTGAGAGAATCATCAGGTTTGTACTGTACTCTGTGTGTGTGAGAGAGAGAAGCGTCAGGTTTGTACTGTACTCTCTCTCTGTGTGTGTGTGTGAGAAGCATCAGGTTTGTACTGTACTCTCTCTCTCTCTGTGTGTGTGTGTGTGTGTGAGAAGCGTCAGGTTTGTACTGTACTCTCTCTCTCTCTGTGTGTGTGTGTGAGAAGCGTCAGGTTTGTACTGTACTCTCTGTGTGTGTGTGTGAGAAGCATCAGGTTTGTACTGTACTCTCTCTCTCTCTGTGTGTGTGTGTGTGTGTGAGAAGCGTCAGGTTTGTACTGTACTCTCTCTGTGTGTGTGTGTGTGTGAGAGTGTGAGAGAAGCATCAGGTTTGTACTGTACTCTGTGTGTGTGAGAGAGAGAAGCGTCAGGTTTGTACTGTACTCTCTCTCTGTGTGTGTGTGTGAGAAGCATCAGGTTTGTACTGTACTCTCTCTCTCTCTGTGTGTGTGTGTGTGTGTGAGAAGCGTCAGGTTTGTACTGTACTCTCTCTGTGTGTGTGTGAGAAGCGTCAGGTTTGTACTGTACTCTCTCTCTCTCTGTGTGTGTGTGTGAGAAGCGTCAGGTTTGTACTGTACTCTCTCTCTCTCTGTGTGTGTGTGTGAGAAGCGTCAGGTTTGTACTGTACTCTCTCTCTGTGTGTGTGTGTGAGAAGCGTCAGGTTTGTACTGTATTGTGTGTGTGTGTGTGTGAGAAGCGTCAGGTTTGTACTGTACTCTCTCTGTGTGTGTGTGTGTGAGAGTGTGAGAGAAGCATCAGGTTTGTACTGTACTCTGTGTGTGTGTGAGAGAGAGAAGCATCAGGTTTATACTGTACTCTCTCTGTGTGTGTGTGAGAGAGAGAAGAATCAGGTTTGTACTGTACTCTCTCTCTCTGTGTGTGTGTGTGTGTTAGAGAAGCATCAGGTTTGTACTGTACGAGTGTGTGTGTGTGTGTGAGAAGCTTCAGTCAGGTTTGTACTGTGTGTATGAGAGAAGCGTCAGGTTTGTACTGTGTGTGTGTGCAGGTTTGCCTCTCTATATTTGGCTCTTGTAAAGATAGCTGCGTCGCCTGTAACCCCTCCTCATAAACTAGTTGAGTCTCCAGCTCGTCTCTTGCCGCAGTCCTGATTCATTCACAAAAGCGGCCACACGTCAAATGCACAAAGCCAAATAATAAATGTGTGCAGCAGTAACTGGAGCTGCAGAAGATCAGTCGTCATGAAACACGTCTCGTCATTCACGGGTCACCGGGACCTGAACATGCATTTACAAGTACTTTACAATCCTGAAACTCCCGTTTTAGTACTAAATTTGAAGCAGCACCAAATAATTAATTCTTATTATATTTCACTAGCCTACATGTTAGTTTTCCTTTAAAAGAAAAGCTTGATGGTTTAACTTTTGAAAATGAAGAAATTAAAGGTGCATTGTGTAATATTTAGGAGGATCTGTTGACAGAAATGCAATATCATATACATAACTATGTTTTCAGTGGTGTATAAAGACCTTACTTAATGAACCGTTATGTTTTTATCACCTTAGAAAGAGCATTTCTATCTACACACACACACCGCGGGTCTCCTTACATCGACATGTTTCTACGGTGGCCCTGAACGGACACAAGCGTTTCCTCACTATGTTGTTCTTCATGATAAGAAGCTTTAGCTAAAGTCAGCGAATAAAACACTGACACAATGATGAACAAGTGACAATAATATTCACAATTACATATCGTTTTACTGTATAATTAAGTAAACCTAATTTCTAACTTTATCTTTGTAAAGAAAGCTCATTGCTTAACTGTCTACTCTCTGCTGTCTCAGACGACGACATCACTTCCTGTCGCCACCGGTACAATTCATAACCTCACCACTAGATGCCGCTAAAAATGACACTGCACCTTAAGATATAAATATTAGTATTTACATTTTTTCAAATGTACACATTATTTTACTCAATTGATATATTCAAAAAAAAAAAAAAAAAAAAAAATGATATTTCACAGTACAATAGTAAATTTCCCAGTGTAATATATTTCTTATTTTGTTTAATAAATTTAACTTCTAATTTAATGATCATAAAAATCTTAATAAATATTAGGGATGCGCCGATGTATTGGCCAATAATTGGTATTGGAAATGTAGTATCTCTGATAATAATTAGCCAGATTGTGAAGCCCTATAAACGAGTACAGCAAACCTCAAGCTCTTTTTAAAAAAAAGCGATTTTAAATTGCACTCGTAAGAAAAATCGCAAATAGATTTTTCTTCCCAAATTGTTCAGCCCTGGTACCAATTTTTTTTACAAAACTTTTAAAGATGAAATGTGTGATTTTCTGTAATTTCAAGGGTTTATATTCAAGAGGCCTGTTTTCAGGGACTTCTGAAGCGAGTGTGTGTGTTTGTCTCCTGAGAGACCATGCGGGGTTTGAAGATGTTATTTTTACTCTTTACTGCGGTGTTCGTGTCTGGATCTCCTGTGGTAAAGGTGAAGTGTGTTATTACTGCGCCACTGGCAGCAGAACTGCAACAGTAATAAATAGTTCCAATCCGGCTTTCCGAACACTTTTCCCATCAACCCTTGCTCGGAAAATCACGCACCAAACTCGCCATTTTGGAAGAGCCAGTGTGATATGAGACTAACACTTTATTTTACAGTGTCTTTGTTACATATGTTACATGTACTTACCATAGTAATAACAGTAAATTATGCATAGTTACATGCAACTAACCCTCAACCTAATCCTACCCTAACCCTATAGTAAGTACATGTTGTTAATTATTATTATTATTACTCAGTACTTACATGTATAATTACCTTGTAACAATGACACCTTAAAATAAAGTGTAACCGAAATCATGTGTAACACTTCAACTGTAACATGGATGTCCACTGAATCAGTGTGTACATGCGCTTCAAGAACTTTTGACGCATGCGTTAATCAATAAGACATTAATTATGGCTATGAGACATATCAATAAGACAAAATTATGTGGTGTTTTAAATGTTTTAAGACAAACCATGTGTAAATTCATAAGTCGACAGCATTGCTGAGTATTTTCTCCTTAAAGGGATAGTTCACCCAAAAATGTAAATTCTGTCAGTAATTACTCTCCCTCATGTTGTTCAACCCCGTAAGACCTTCGTTCATCTTCTGAAACACAAATTAAGATATTTTTGATGAAATCTGAGAGCTGGATCACTCCTCCATAGGCTTCTAAGGGATTGAAACTTGTTCCCCGAAAAGTTATTAAAGACATTGTTAAAATAGTCCAAGTGACTACAGTGACTCAATCTTAAGTTTATCAAGCGACGAGAATACTTTTTGTGCCCAAAAATAACGACTTTATTTCAACTATTCATTTCCTTCTCTGTGGGCCTCTAGTCAGTTAACGTTGTGTGATTGCGTAGAGCTACGTCACACGTAGGCTCACTATTGGCCGACGCTGGTCGTGTGTGATGCGTGTGACGTACAACAACAGAATCGTACGCTATTACACTAGTGAACTCACTCGAGGCCCACAGAGAAGGAAATCAATAGTTGAAATAAAGTTGTTATTTTTGTTTGTTTTTGCGCACAAAAAGTATTCTCGTCGCTTGATAAACTTAAGATTGAGCCACTGTAGTCACCTGGACTATTTTAACGATATCTTCTAATAACTTTTCGGGGAACAAGTTTCAATCCCTTAGAAGCCTATGGAGGAGTGATCCAGCTCTCAGATTTCATCAAAAATATCTTAATTTGTGTTCAGAAGATGAACGAAGGTCTGATGGGGTTAAACAACATGTAATTACTGACAGAATTTACATTTTTGGGTGAACTATCCCTTTAAAACTGCAGTGAACCAAAGACAGTCTCAAAAACGCGCTTTGAAATCGCTGGTGTTTCTGACGTCACAAACTACCTTGTAACCAATCAGGTCAACATGTGATCGTCAACCAGTGGATCTCTGAGCTGAGTGAGTGAGTGGAGGCGGGGCTCATTTGCATATTCATAGAACCGCAAATACTAAATGAGACGAGTTACATTCAAGCTATTTTAAGGCATGAAGAATTGTTTTTCAAGCAAAAGACATTTAAATGTGTCATTTTGTTGAGTTTTAAGGGATAAAATGATTGACCACAGGGGGACTTTAAAGCCTGTATAACTTTATTTTGAAGCAGCTGTGGCTCAGTCAAATCTCTCTCTCTCTCATATCCAGGTTTTGTCAGTAGGTGCTGTGTCTCCATGCAGATGCTCCGGGTGAAATGAATAAGGCACCTCAGCCTCTGTCAGGATCCCCCTCCGCCCCCCCCCACCCCTCCGCTCCCTCACCGGGCCCCCCCCAGGTAAAACACACCACTCTTTTATATTTATTTATGCTTTTATATATATATATTTATATTATTATTAGAATACATAAAGTACACTATATATATATATATATACATACAGGTCCTTCAAAAAAAATTAGCATATTGTGATAAAGTTAATTATTTTCTATAATGTAATGATAAAAATTAAACTTTCATATATTGTAGATTCATTGCACACCAACTGAAATATTTCAGGTCTTTTATTGTTTGAATACTGATGATTTTGGCATACAGCTCATGAAAACCCAAAATTCCTATCTAAAAAAATTAGCATATTTCATCCGACCAATAAAAGAAGTGTTTTTAATACAAAAAAAAGTCAACCTTCAAATAATTATGTTCAGTTGCACTCAATACTTGGTCGGGAATCCTTTTGCAGAAATGACTGCTTCAATGCGGCGTGGCATGGAGGCAATCAGCCTGTGGCACTGCTGAGGTGTTATGGAGGCCCAGGATGCTTCGATAGCGGCCTTAAGCTCATCCAGAGTGTTGGGTCTTGCGTCTCTCAACTTTCTCTTCACAATATCCCACAGATTCTCTATGGGGTTCAGGTCAGGAGAGTTGGCAGGCCAATTGAGCACAGTAATACCATGGTCAGTAAACCATTTACCAGTGGTTTTGGCACTGTGAGCAGGTGCCAGGTCGTGCTGAAAAATGAAATCAGATGGAAGCATGAAGTGCTCCAAAATCTCCTGATAGCTAGCTGCATTGACCCTGCCCTTGATAAAACACAGTGGACCAACACCAGCAGCTGACATGGCACACCAGACCATCACTGACTGTGGGTACTTGACACTGGACTTCAGGCATTTTGCATTTCCTTCTCCCCAGTCTTCCTCCAGACTCTGGCACCTTGATTTCCGAATGACATGCAAAATTTGCTTTCATCCGAAAAAAGTACTTTGGACCACTGAGCAACAGTCCAGTGCTGCTTCTCTGTAGCCCAGGTCAGGCGCTTCTGCCGCTGTTTCTGGTTCAAAAGTGGCTTGACCTGGGGAATGCGGCACCTGTAGCCCATTTCCTGCACACGCCTGTGCACGGTGGCTCTGGATGTTTCTACTCCAGACTCAGTCCACTGCTTCCGCAGGTCCCCAAGGTCTGGAATCGGTCCTTCTCCACAATCTTCCTCAGGGTCCGGTCACCTCTTCTCGTTGTGCAGCGTTTTTTGCCACACTTTTTCCTTCCCACAGACTTCCCACTGAGGTGCCTTGATACAGCACTCTGGGAACAGCCTATTTGTTCAGAAATTTCTTTCTGTGTCTTACCCTCTTGCTTGAGGGTGTCAATGATGGCCTTCTGGACAGCAGTCAGGTCGGCAGTCTTACCCATGATTGCGGTTTTGAGTAATGAAACAGGCTGGGAGTTTTTAAAAGCCTCAGGAATCTTTTGCAGGTGTTTAGAGTTAATTAGTTGATTCAGATGATTAGGTTAATAGCTCGTTTAGAGAACCTTTTCATGATATGCAAATTTTTTGAGATAGGAATTTTGGGTTTTCGTGAGCTGTATGCCAAAATCATCAGTATTAAAACAATAAAAGACCTGAAATATTTCAGTTGGTGTGCAATGAATCTAAAATATATGAAAGTTTAATTTTTATCATTACATTATGGAAAATAATGAACTATCACAATATGCTAATTTTTTTAGAAGGACCTGTGTATATATATATATATTAGTGCTGGGCAATGATTAAAATTTTTAATCGCGATTAATCGCATGATTTTCTTGCGATTAATCGCATTGTTATGCGCAAAATTGAATAATGACTTCTAAAGTAGTGTATTGCGCACTTTTGATTTAAATGTACTGCTATATTCACAAAAGTGCAATAACTTTAAACAAATAAGGTGCTTTTATACCAGCAGTATTCCCTTTACACAGTAATCTCAAATCTCAACTTAAACATTAATGTAATCAAATCAAATATTTAAACAAAGCTATTTGCCACTGCCAGGGCATTACCTTTTATCTAGTTTGTTAAAACGAGTCCAGTTTTCTTGTTTTTTTTTTCTGAACAGGTATCAACAGGTATCTTTTATCAGGGAGCAGCAGAAACAGTCTATGTAGTAGTCAGAGGTCATGATCACTACTACAGATATAAGTCGACCAACGTTACTTGTAGTAGCTTAGGTTTGGTTATGCCATGGTTTCCCACGTAAGATTACATTAAACAGAGTAAAAAAACAATGTATACTTTATACTCACGCCGTGGCTGTGTAGCGCGCGTACACTTCGGCGTACCCTGACGTGTACCTCTCCAAAAATGTAACGTCAATTCTAGGCGTACCGCAAGCGCTGTGATTGCTACAACCGCTCCCCGGGTTTCACATGCTCCCTCTGCATGTGTAATTGCGCGTCAACGCGGACAACGACGCAGAGATATAAATGAAAACCAACGCGTAGTCTATAGCGTAGCCTATAGTCTTCGGCGTAAGTCCAACGCAGAAGTATAAATCAGCCAAGAGTGAGGTGAAGTGGTCGAGCACAAGGTGCAGCGACAAGCGGGTGCGTTCCTGTCAAACTGTTGCGGTCATGCTCGCCTCACGCACGCGCCCGCGCTCGCTCGTTGCCGAAGTTGAATTGTCTATAAATTTTTATAAAGGACGCGCAGCACAAATCATTAGAAGAGAGACTGATCCTCGGCTCGCTGTTAGTGAGTTTCCAGAATCTAAATAGTTATTATCTAGGCTATAGGTTTTATAGGTACTATCCATAGAGCGCCTGTCATTCACTCGCGGAGGGCAACCCTTTAACTGTTCACCAGAGAGAACCTGCCTCTCTCCACTGCTTGTTTGGGTGGGTTATTTGCTGGCTGACCAACATCCCACCCCTCCTGTGATCATGGTTTGACTGTTGGCCTATGTTTATTCAGAGCCAGTGAGCAACGGACTTTCAAAATAATAATAAAAAAACTGCGTTAACGTGCGATAAAAAAATTGTCGGCATTAATTAATAAATGCGTTAACGCGATAACGCGTTAACTTGCCCAGCCCTAATATATATATATATAGTGTACTTTATGTATTCTAATAAATCATTTTGCTTGTAAATGTCTCCTTGTAAGTAAAAAACCTTAATTTTCATTGCACCCTTAAAGGGATAGTTCACCCAAAACTGAAAATTAACCCGTGATTTACTCACTCTCAAACCATCCTAGGTGTATATGACATTCTTCTTTCAGACGAATACAATCTGAGTTATATTAAAACATTTCCTGGCTCTTCCAAGCTTTATAATGGCAGTGAATGGAGGATGAGATTTTGAAGCCCTAAAAAAGTGCATCTATCCATCATAAAAGTGCATCTGTCCATCATAAAAGTGCATATATCCATCATGAAAGTGTATCTATCCATCATGAAAGTGCGTCTATCCATCATAAAAGTGCATTTGTCCATCATAAAAGTGCATCTATCCATCATGAAAGTGCATTTGTCCATCAAAGAAGTGCATTTATCCATCATAAAAGTGCATCTGTCCATCCTAAAAGTGCATGTATCCATCATAAAAGTGCATCTATCCATCATAAAAGTGCATCTATCCATCATAAAAGTGCATCTGTCCATCATAAAAGTGCATCCGTCCATCATAAAAGTGCATCCGTCCATCATAAAAGTGCATCTCTACATCATGAAAGTGCATCTATCCATCATGAAAGTGCATCTGTCCATCATAAAAATATTCCACACTTCTCCAGGGGGTTAATAAAGGGCTTTTGAAGCAAAACTCAAGCTCCCCCCACACTTTCTTTTTTTTTTTTAATATTCTTGTTTTAGACTTAATTTGTGACTGGTGTTTTGTTTTGCGCTTTCCTCTGCGCTTCCGCGTTCATCAATAGGTCATGCGTCGGGTCAGAGGTTATTCTTTCGTAAATCTATGCATACGGCTGTCCCTCGGAAGCTAGTTATTTTAGCTTATAACATTTTAAATATGTATATTTTTCTTACACAAATGGATTGCTTCGCTTCAGAAGGCCTTTATTAACCCCTCAGAGCCTGTGGAGCACTTTTATGATGGATAAATGCACTTTTATGATGGATAAATGCACTTTTATGATGGAGAGATGCATTTTTATGATGGATAGATGCACTTTTATGATGGATAAATGCACTTTTATGATGGAGAGATGCATTTTTATGATGGATAGATGCATTTTTATGATGGATAAATGCACTTTTATGATTGAGAGATGCATTTTTATGATGGATAAATGCACTTTTATGATGGATAAATGCACTTTTATGATGGAGAGATGCATTTTTATGATGGATAGATGCACTTTTATGATGGATAAATGCACTTTTATGATGGAGAGATGCATTTTTATGATGGATAGATGCATTTTTATGATGGATAAATGCACTTTTATGATTGAGAGATGCATTTTTATGATGGATAGATGCACTTTTATGATGGATATATACACTTGATGGATAGAAGCATTTTTATGATGGATAGATACACTTTTATGACGGATGGATGCATTTTTATGATGGATAGATGCACTTTTATGATGGATAGATGCACTTTTATGATGGATATATACACTTTTATGATGGATAGATGCACTATTATGATGGATAGATGCACTTTTATTATGGATAGATGCACTTTTATGATGGATAAATACGCTTTTATGATGGATAGATGCACTTTTATGATGGATATATACACTTTTATGATGGATAGATGCACTTTTATGATGGATAGATGCGCTTTTATGATGGATAAATGCACTTTTATGATGGATAGATGCACTTTTATGATGGATAGATGCACTTTTATGATGGATAAATGCACTTTTATGATGGATAGATGCACTTTTAGGATGGATAGATGCACTTTTAGGATGGATAGATGCACTTTTAGGATGGATAGATGCACTTTTATGATGGATATATACACTTTTATGATGGATAGATGCGCTTTTATGATGGATAGATGTGCTTTTATGATGGATAGATGCACTTTTATGATGGATATATACACTTTTATGATGGATAGATGTTTATATACTTTTATGATGGATAGATGCATTTTTATGATGGACAGATGCACTTTTATGATGGACAGATGCACTTTTATGATGGATACACTTTTATGATGGATAGATGTTTAGATACTTTTATGATGGATATATACACTTTTATGATGGATAGATGTTTAGATACTTTTATGATGGATAGATGCATTTTTATGATGGACAGATGCACTTTTATGATGGACAGATGCACTTTTATGATGGACAGATGCACTTTTAGGATGGATATATACACTTTTATGATGGATAGATGCACTTTTATGATGGATACACTTTTATGATGGATAGATGTTTAGATACTTTTATGATGGATATATACACTTTTATGATGGATAGATGCATTTTTATGATGGACGGATGCACTTTTATGATGGACGGATGCACTTTTATGATGGACAGATGCACTTTTAGGATGGATATATACACTTTTATGATGGATAGATGCGCTTTTATGATGGATATATGCACTTTTATGATGGATAGATGCACTTTTATGATGGATAAATGCACTTTTATGATGGATAGATGCACTTTTAGGATGGATAGATGCACTTTTAGGATGGATAAATGCACTTTTATGATGGATAGATGCACTTTTATGATGGATATATACACTTTTATGATGGATAGATGCGCTTTTATGATGGATAGATGTGCTTTTATGATGGATAGATGCACTTTTATGATGGATATATACACTTTTATGATGGATAGATGTTTATATACTTTTATGATGGATAGATGCATTTTTATGATGGACAGATGCACTTTTATGATGGACAGATGCACTTTTAGGATGGATATATACACTTTTATGATGGATAGATGCACTTTTATGATGGATACACTTTTATGATGGATACACTTTTATGATGGATAGATGCACTTTTATGATGGATACACTTTTATGATGGATACACTTTTATGATGGATAGATGTTTAGATACTTTTATGATGGATATATACACTTTTATGATGGATAGATGTTTAGATACTTTTATGATGGATAGATGCATTTTTATGATGGACAGATGCACTTTTATGATGGACAGATGCACTTTTATGATGGACAGATGCACTTTTAGGATGGATATATACACTTTTATGATGGATAGATGCACTTTTATGATGGATACACTTTTATGATGGATAGATGTTTAGATACTTTTATGATGGATATATACACTTTTATGATGGATAGATGCATTTTTATGATGGACGGATGCACTTTTATGATGGACGGATGCACTTTTATGATGGACAGATGCACTTTTAGGATGGATATATACACTTTTATGATGGATAGATGCGCTTTTATGATGGATATATGCACTTTTATGATGGATAGATGCACTTTTATGATGGATAAATGCACTTTTATGATGGATAGATGCACTTTTAGGATGGATAGATGCACTTTTAGGATGGATAAATGCACTTTTATGATGGATAGATGCACTTTTATGATGGATATATACACTTTTATGATGGATAGATGCGCTTTTATGATGGATAGATGTGCTTTTATGATGGATAGATGCACTTTTATGATGGATATATACACTTTTATGATGGATAGATGTTTATATACTTTTATGATGATAGATGCATTTTTATGATGGACAGATGCACTTTTATGATGGACAGATGCACTTTTAGGATGGATATATACACTTTTATGATGGATAGATGCACTTTTATGATGGATACACTTTTATGATGGATACACTTTTATGATGGATAGATGCACTTTTATGATGGATACACTTTTATGATGGATACACTTTTATGATGGATAGATGTTTAGATACTTTTATGATGGATATATACACTTTTATGATGGATAGATGCACTTTTATGATGGACGGATGCACTTTTATGATGGACAGATGCACTTTTAGGATGGATATATACACTTTTATGATGGATAGATGCACTTTTATGATGGATACACTTTTATGATGGATACACTTTTATGATGGATAGATGCACTTTTATGATGGATACACTTTTATGATGGATACACTTTTATGATGGATAGATGTTTAGATACTTTTATGATGGATATATACACTTTTATGATGGATAGATGCACTTTTATGATGGACGGATGCACTTTTATGATGGACAGATGCACTTTTAGGATGGATATATACACTTTTATGATGGATAGATGCGCTTTTATGATGGATATATACACTTCTATGATGGATAGATGTTTAGATACTTTTATGATGGATATATACACTTTTATGATGGATAGATGCATTTTTATGATGGACAGATGCACTTTTATGATGGATAGATGTGCTTTTATGATGGATAGATGCACTTTTATGATGTCTAGATACACTTTTATGATGGATAGATGCACTTTTATGATGTCTAGATACACTTTTATGATGGACAGATGCACTTTTAGGATGGATATATACACTTTTATGATGGATAGATGCGCTTTTATGATGGATATATACACTTCTATGATGGATAGATGTTTAGATACTTTTATGATGGATATATACACTTTTATGATGGATAGATGCATTTTTATGATGGACAGATGCACTTTTATGATGGATAGATGCACTTTTATGATGTCTAGATACACTTTTATGATGGATAGATACACTTTTATGATGGATAGATGCACTTTTTGGGGCTTCAAAATTTCATCCTCCATTCACTGCCATTATAAAGCTTATTCATATACACTTAGGATGACTTGAGTCACTTTTATGATGGATAGATGCATTTTTATGATGGACATATGAACTTTTATGATGGACGGATGCACTTTTATGATGGACAGATGCACTTTTAGGATGGATATATACACTTTTATGATGGATAGATGCGCTTTTATGATGGATATATACACTTCTATGATGGATAGATGTTTAGATACTTTTATGATGGATATATACACTTTTATGATGGATAGATGCATTTTTATGATGGACAGATGCACTTTTATGATGGATAGATGCATTTTTATGATGGACAGATGCACTTTTATGATGGATAGATGCATTTTTATGATGGACAGATGCACTTTTATGATGGATAGATGCACTTTTATGATGTCTAGATACACTTTTATGATGGATAGATACACTTTTATGATGGATAGATGCACTTTTTGGGGCTTCAAAATTTCATCCTCCATTCACTGCCATTATAAAGCTTATTCATATACACTTAGGATGACTTGAGAGTGAGTAAATCATGGGTTAATTTTCATATTTTGAGTGAACTATCCCTTTAAAGTTTTTAATGTTTTCCTTTGGAGCATCTTGAGGTGGAAAATAAGTATCAAGTCCTGCTCATGATTAAATGTTTTGTGTGTGTGTGTGTCTCTTCAGCCCAGTTATCCTGGTGTGTACAGCACCCCCCCGCCACAGATGAACCCTGCAGCCCAACCCCGACAGGTACGGCCCCCCAAATACCCCCATCTACTGTGGGTCCGGTCCGGTGGGCCTGAGGAAGTCTTTTTCCCACATTATTTTTCTCCATTGGCATTTCAGTATGGCTAATAGTCGTCTAAACATTAGTCGAGGAGAAGAGGACTAGTTGGTCATGCAGTCCGTGAGGAGCAGATCGTTAACGTTAATTCACAATACATATTTCAAAGCAGCTTAATAGAAAATGCGTCTACTTAACAATTTAGAGCGACTGTCTAAGTTATGCATTTCAGAAATGTACATATACAAATCACACAGTTAGCTAAAAGGTATTAATGTAAACAATGTAATTTAAGGCAGAAACAATGAGCTCATTAAAGTAATGAATACAGGTTTTGTTAACAAATGATCATTGGCTTGTCATCTGAAACATGTAAGTAGCAACTTTACATGGCCGCTCGCTTTAACGTAAACTTAGATAAATGTGCGCTATTATAAGGCGAATATCCGAGTGTGTGTGTGTAAAGTGTATAGGGTTGGGAATCGAAAATCAATTCCGATTCTGGAATCGAATACTTGAGGCCAGGAATCAGATACTTGTTATACATTTTAAATTTCGATTCCTCTTATCGATTCCTTTGTGTACATTTTAATATAACTTTAAACCATTCAAGCGTGAGACGAGACTTTTTTCATGTGTATCAGTATATTGTGCAGCTCTTAAAGTGACAGCAGCCTAATATTCCTGCTGCCGTCTCTATAATAACACTGATCAAACAAAAGACAGAGAAAATTCACTCGCTGCTTTTGACTGAATAACTTATGTAACTATATTTGTAATGTATATTTTATTTATAAAGTACAGTGTTATTTTACAGTTTCTGTACCTGAATACCTGAAAATCTTAAAACACGGTTTATTTCAATCATGTCTTTATTTGCAGCGATTTTAATATTATTTTATTTGTTCTTTTTTAATTACTGAGGGTTTACTTGTCTTTATTAATGCTTGAAATGTAAATTAGTTATGCTAATTGTTTTTCTATGGTATTACACAAGCAAACATTCATTGCGTAAGTGTTCTTTAGCCTGTTGATTTTTGTTTATGATATTCAGCTATAATTAAATGTTTTCCAATAAGACTTTAAATAAATGTGAATATCTATTTTTTTTTTTACCTTATTGGAATCGATAAGAATCGGAATCGTTAAATTTAAAACGATACCCAACCCTGAATGTATGTAAGCTAAAGTATAGCGCACTTACTGCTTTTTTCCCTGATATTTCCTGATTTATTTCAGTTAACATATATTTTTTTAATACTTTTATAAATAAATCGAACTTAGTCAATTCATAAGACAATGGGAGATTGTAAAATTAGTTTTTATTTATTTTGATTTTAGTTTTAGAACTTTAGAACAAATTTAAAATGTTGCCTTGAGTTTTTAGTATTTTATTTATTAACAACAAATAAATTAAAATACTAAACTTAAGGCAACATTTTTTTATTTGTTTTTTATTTTAGTTAACTATCAGAACTGCTATTGTCTTTTATAAATGAATCGAACTCAAGTCGTAAGATGACGAGCAATCGCAACATTAATCTCATAGTATTTAGACTTTTCTTATTGTAGATCTTGGAGATTTTGAAAGGGATTTCTGCTGAAATGAGGATCCCTACTGAAACTTTTTGAGATTTATGGGAGTTTTGTCTAAATAATTGTTGAAAAAAAGTCATTGAATAACCAACCTGACGTGTTTGAACAAGCCAGAGGAATTATCAGCGAGTTAATATCACCTGCATCCTCCTGACCTCGCGCTGTGTGTGAGATTCGTGCGACTGAGGTGCTTCTGGGAAAATTAGCTTTTGTGGCTGATGTTGCTTCAGTTTCTTGACCTTTGACCTGTATGTGTGGCTTTCTCTTTCTAGTTTGCCTCAGGTCCTAGAGCTTTACCACAACAGGTACTAACACAAACACACACACACATTGAGCAAGGCTTGAAACCTCAGTCTCACATGGAATGAATTCTGCATGGATTCTCAGTGTATTATAGCTTTTATTAATGTTTAAAATTAGTTTAAAATTAGTTTTTCTGTTTCATTTTAATTTTAGTGTAAGTTTTAGTACTTTTTGTTCTTTTTTATTTGACTGTAGTTATTATTCATTTAAGTTTTAGTATTAACTAATATTTTGAATGTTTTCATTTTTATATTTTCGGTTTTCGTTTTAGTTTGTTTTAGTAGTTTTGTTGTGTATTTTTGTCATGTTTATTTGTTTTTACATTACTAGGTTTTATTTATTTGTAAGTTTTAGTATTATTGTTTTGAATTAGTTTGTTTATAATTTCAGTTTTAGTATTTATAATAGTGTTTTTTATTTAGGTTTTAGTATTTATTTATAATTAGAATTAGTAAGAATATTTCAATTTTCTGTATTCATTTAAATTAATTTGTTTTAGTAATTTTGTTGTGTATTTTTGTCACTTTTATTAGTTTTGTTTTTTAGTAATATTGCACTGGCTACAAGAATCTTAGCAGAAAAAAATAGCTTAGCAAGTTAGTTAAACTCCTGACATGTTTATATCTAGCTACCAGATTAACAACATCTATCAGCCTTTGGAGGTTTATTATGACGACAGAAACCGAAGAACCAATCGCTGGCCAGCGTCTGCGTTTGTGCCGCTTGTGTTCTTGTGTAGTGTGTGTTTCTGGCTCTTGTTGCGTCATCTCAACTGTGCTAAAATGCTTAGTTTGTTTGCATGCTGCTCTGTTCCTTTAACTCTCTGTGCCTGTGGGTAACACACACTCTTCATCTCTCTCTCTCTCTCTCGCTCTTATGCTGTGTGTGTGTGTGTGTGTGTGTGTGTGTGGGGGGTGCTGCTGAAGGGAGGATTCAGGTCACTGCAGGTAATTCTTACACATTTTTTCCCCTTTGCTAAGATCTTTCTTTAAACTCGGTGTGAAACGCTGTTAAAAACCCATTTTACTTTCATATGTCTTTTCCAAATTAAACGGTATGTTCAACTATATTATCATCGATGAAGTGAAAAAATCAGTCACAGGTTAAATGTGGCTGAGAATATTAGTATAGAGTGTGAGTGTGTGAGTGTGTGAGTGTGTGAGTGAGTGAGTGAGTGAGTGAGATATATTAGTAAATTAGTGATTACATAAATTGTCCAGATTTGCAACCTGACTATCTAGTTTTTTTATCAAAGTTTAAAGGGACAATGTGTAGTTTTTTAGGTATTTTATTATCTAAAATCAATATTTTTATTCATAAATATGGCCTCAATGGTGTACAAATACCTCTGCCAATGATCTGACTGATCTTCGTAAACGAAGAATTTATTTTCTTTATATACTTGCGGGTAGGTCCACAGAGGCTTCCATGTCGTTCCGCCATCTTGAAAAACTATAATAGCAGAATGCGTTTCCACAAGGTGTTTTCGTTCAGAGCCAGCGTCACGTGACTGAAAGCAGCAGAAACGGAGGAGCAGAGCAGTGAGAGGCGCTTCACGGCCCCGGCAACTTTAAAAGGCTGCATTGCACTGTTATTATTCATACTGTAACATTCGTTTGTTCGTTGTGTCAAGTTGCAGTTTGTTTGAAATAACAAACCTGTTCACCCGAAGGAAAACTCGACGAAGTGCTATTAGAAGACATCCTGTCATAGCTTTTTGGTACATAACAGCTACCGTAGATGCAACACGCATTTGAAAAAGCGAGGCGCTGGAGAGCACAATTCGTTTGAATGCAAAATTCAATTTCACCGCTAGATGGGAGAAATTCCTACACAATGTCCCTTTAATGATATCAAAAACATTTTATCTACTGTGGCACATACTTATTTTTTTATATTAATTGATTAGTTGTGTGTCCACAAGCAGTGTTACGTGTGATTTTGATTTAGAAATGACATCAACATCGTCACTGGATCTGCTGATGTCATAGCTTGCAGTGTTTGTCTTAAATAGTTGAGTTTTCTTTGTTGTTCTCTCGTTTCAGCCGTACTACACCAGTCGGCCCACTTTACCCGCCAGTTCTGGGCGTGTCCAGCCAAGCTCCGCCCCCCGGCCCATCCCTCCCCCCCATGGGACACGCCCCCATGTGTTTCAGCCCGCCCCCTCCCAGATGATGATGATTCCCCAGCAGCAAATCAGCTTCCCCACCTCACCAGGCACGGCTTACTATATACCTGGCCAGGTAAATCACATGTAAATCCATAATGGAGCATCACTGAATTCAAATACGGAGGATTTCAGGAGAAATTATGAACGGAAAAGCATTTTTTAAACAGAATTTTACTACGTCCCTGACTATATGCCCAAAATATGTTGTAATCAAATAAATTTCACATGATGCAGAAATTTTGTTGGATGTTGTAATTTAAAGTAGTTAAAATCCATAATATAGCATCACTGAATTCAAATACGTAGGATTTCAGAAGTTATGAACGGAAAAGCAAATTTTAAACAGAATGATTACAACATATGAATTTCACATGTTGCACTGCTGTGTGAACACACAAAAAAAAATCATGGACATAATTCGAACAGGTTAAATGGTCCTGAAAAAAAAAAATAGTCACACTTGTGTTCGTGGTTGGAAACGAATGTGAGACGAATTTCCTCTAGTGGAAGCGTTTGGTACTGCAGCCAAACACAATCTCACTGAAAGCTCATTTTTTGAGAGATCAACCTCAAATTTTTAACACAACTTTGTTCTTTAATTTTCTAAAGTTCATTTTTTAAACCTTTTTTCACTTCAGCAATAATCTGCCATGTGTCGTCTTTAAAAAGAGATCAAACTGAAGTCTGTCGCTCTAAAGCATTCAAGATTTACGAACGTGTAAGTTCTATAGTAACCATAGTAAGGTCTATGCTCAAAAAGTGAATAAATGGTTTATAAATGGAGCGTAAATATAATTTAGTACCATAAAATCCCCTACAAATACAAAATATTAAATAAAAAGCATTATCAAACTAGAATATAGTACATTAATTTAATAGAATAGCTATTATTTTTCATTCTTCTGTTCTGAATACTATTGAATTTACAGGATTTGTTGTGAAGTAAGTGAAACTAAAATAGCCTATAGATGTTTATAATGTTTGTAAACATTTTGCTTTATTTACTGGTATTTAACATTAATGTAATAATATAATGTGACTTATAGTCGATGCAAATAAAAAAAAAAAATCTCTCTTTCCCAAAAACCCACTTTTATATTTATAGTGTATCTTGTAATCTCGAAAAATTACATTTGAAAACGTTTTACAGATTCCAACTGTTGGTTAATGGTTAACCAGTTAATTATGAGCTTCGCTAATTTTAGTTTTAGTGAAGTTTAGTATCCTTGCACTGGACATTCTGCTCAAATGTGTTTTTGTGTCTCTCTCACTCACTCACTCACACACTCACACACTCACACTCACACTCACACTCACACTCACACACACACACACACACACACACACACACACACACACACACACACTCTCACTCTCTCTCTCTCTCTTTTTCTCTTTCTCTCTCTCTCACACACACGCACTTACACACTCTTACACAAACACACACTTACTCACACACACTCTTACACGTGTTCTCTCTCTCTTTGTCTCTCTCTCTCACACACACTCACTCACTCACTCTCACACACACACACACACTCTTCTCTCTCTCTCTCTCTTTTTCTCTTTCTCTCTCCCTCACACACACACATACTCACGCGCACTCTTACACACACTCTTACACGTGTTCTCTCTCTCTCTCTCTATTTCTTTCTCTCACACACACTCACTCACACACACAATCTCTCTCACTCACACACACACACTCTTACACGTTCTCTCTCTCTCACTCACACACACTCTCACACACACACACACACACTCTTCAGTGTATTGATTCTGCTGACAACTCCTCCCCTTTTTAAACTCTATCCCGGTCAGCTGACCATCTGTATGGTTCCTAATTGTGCAACACTAAAGAAACCGAGAGAAAAATGCTCTGAAATGGGGATTGTCTCACACTGACCTCAAATGGTGAGTGTGTGTGTTTTTGATGAGTCAGTGCAGTAAAACACAACCCCCCCCCCCCCCCCTCTCTCTCTCTCGTTCTCTGTGTGTTTGTGTGTTTCTTTGTCAGTACCGTCCCTCATACGTGACCCCTCAGCAGTATCAGGTGGCCGGTTCTCCTGGTTTCTACCCCGGCACAAGCCCGGCTGATTACCGTACGTACTGTGTGTGTGTGTGTGTGTGTGTGTGTGAGAGCGAGAGAGAGTGTGAGACTGTGTGAGAGACTGTGAGTGTGAGCGTGAGAGAGCGTGAGTGAGTGTGCGCTAGCGTGTGTGAGCCTGTGAGAGAGTGAGTGTGTTTGTGCATTTACATGGCTACGAATCACACATAATTCAGTTTTGTGTGCTGTTAACTTGTGAGGATTTCAGCTCACTTTTAAAGTGTGCTTCACTTTGCCAGCCACAGGTTTTCTATTTTATGTGATGTTTAGTACGAGTAAATCTGAATTGGGTGATGTCACACTAAAACTGAACTGATATATAAACCCGTGCACATGCATTTTGAGGAAGTCTGAGACGTGTACCATTGTTCTTTTAGCATATTACCCTGCTCAGCCCCAGTTCACCCCCCCTGTTGCCCCAGCGCCTGTGATCATGAGCCCCGCCCCCCCGCAGCAACAGGCCCCGCCCCCTCAGCAGCAGCAAGCCCCGCCCAGACGCGAGCGCAAGCCGGTAAGCCACGAATCGACACGCATCTACAGTTTCAGTGTTCCCTGTGTGAATGTTTTGATTTTAGTGAGCCATATGTCATCTATACAGATTAATTTGTCATTTTTATCAACAATTTATTTGCAAATTATATTTTACTCAGCAATTATTTTAGTGAGCCGTATGTCACCTATACAGATTAATTTTTTAATATCACGCTTCTATAATTGCCTCAAAAACACAGCAAATCCGGTCTTTGAAAGGACGGCTCTCTGAGTCGATGTGATTTACGAAGGCATTTATGTGCAGTCAAGGGAAAGTTTAATATCTTTCCTGTTTAAAATGGTTTGCAAAGATTCACCTGAATGTTGTTGTTCTTCTGCTCAGAGGAAGTTTTCTTCATTAACACACATGGAGTTTATTTGTATAGCACATTTAAAAACAACCACAGTTGACCAACATGCTTAACAATGTCAGGATACACAAACAAATCAACAAAAAAACGAACACAATAGAGATTGTCACGGTATTAAAACTCAACTTAAAATGAAAGTTAAGGAATACAGGTGAGACTTGAAAAGGCCTGCTTGTGTTTTGAATATATTTCTAAAAGGTTTTGGTTTGGTTTGTCCCTCTCAGACCTGATTATGTTCTGAGCTCATCTCCTAAAATGAAAGCATTGGGTTTTTACAAAGCAGTTGAGAATGTTTTCAAACACGGTGATAGAATTGAATCATTCACATCAAAGACTGAACTTCAGAATTAGAACTTCTGTTGCCGTGACGTTTAATGCTAACAGCCTGTAAAGGCACTCGATGTTTAATGTTAACAGCCTGTAAAGACGCTCGACGTTTAATGCTAACAGCCTGTAAAGACGCTCGACGTTTAATGCTAACAACCTGTAAAGACGCTCGACGTTTAATGCTAACAGCCTGTAAAGACGCTCGACGTTTAATGCTAACAGCCTGTAAAGACACTAGACGTTTAATGCTAACAGCCTGTAAAGATGCTCGACGTTTAATGCTAACAGCCTGTAAAGACGCTCAACAGCCTGTAAAGACACTCGACGTTTAATGCTAACAGCCTGTAAAGACACTCGATGTTTAATGCTAACAGCCTGTAAAGACGCTCGACGTTTAATGCTAACAGCCTGTAAAGACACTCGACGTTTAATGCTAACAGCCTGTAAAGACACTCGACGTTTAATGCTAACAGCCTGTAAAGACACTCAACGTTTAATGCTAACAGCCTGTAAAGACACTCGATGTTAACAGCCTGTAAAGACACTCGAAGTTTAATGCTAACAGCCTGTAAAGACACTCGACGTTTAATGTTAACAGCCTGTAAAGACACTCGACGTTTAATGCTAACAGCCTGTAAAGACACTCGATGTTTAATGTTAACAGCCTGTAAAGACACTCGACGTTTAATGCTAACAGCCTGTAAAGACACTCGATGTTAACAGCCTGTAAAGACACTCGAAGTTTTATGCTAACAGCCTGTAAAGACGCTCTACGTTTAATGCTAACAGCCTGTAAAGACACTCGATGTTAACAGCCTGTAAAGACACTCGAAGTTTTATGCTAACAGCCTGTAAAGACGCTCTACGTTTAATGCTAACAGCCTGTAAAGACACTCGACGTTTAATGCTAACAGCCTGTAAAGACACTCGACGTTTAATGCTAACAGCCTGTAAAGACACTCGACGTTTAATGTTAACAGCCTGTAAAGACACTCGAAGTTTAATGCTAACAGCCTGTAAAGACACTCGACGTTTAATGTTAACAGCCTGTAAAGACACTCGACGTTTAATGCTAACAGCCTGTAAAGACACTCGACGTTTAATGTTAACAGCCTGTAAAGACACTTGATGTTTAATGTTAACAGCCTGTAAAGACACTCGACGTTTAATGTTAACAGCCTGTAAAGACACTCAAAGTTTAATGCTAACAGCCTGTAAAGACACTCGACGTTTAATGTTAACAGCCTGTAAAGACACTTGATGTTTAATGTTAACAGCCTGTAAAGACACTCGACGTTTAATGTTAACAGCCTGTAAAGACACTCAAAGTTTAATGCTAACAGCCTGTAAAGACACTCGACGTTTAATGTTAACAGCCTGTAAAGACACTCGAAGTTTAATGCTAACAGCCTGTAAAGACACTCGAAGTTTAATGCTAACAGCCTGTAAAGACACTCGACGTTTAATGTTAACAGCCTGTAAAGACACTCGAAGTTTAATGCTAACAGCCTGTAAAGACAATCGATGTTTAATGCTAACAGCCTGTAAAGACACTCGACGTTTAATGTTAACAGCCTGTAAAGACACTCGACGTTTAATGTTAACAGCCTGTAAAGACACTCGACGTTTAATGCTAACAGCCTGTAAAGACACTCGAAGTTTAATGCTAACAGCCTGTAAAGACACTCGAAGTTTAATGCTAACAGCCTGTAAAGACACTCGACGTTTAATGTTAACAGCCTGTAAAGACACTCGAAGTTTAATGCTAACAGCCTGTAAAGACACTCGATGTTTAATGCTAACAGCCTGTAAAGACACTCGACGTTTAATGCTAACAGCCTGTAAAGCCTGATTGCTTGCATCATTGCAAAGTGTAAACTATATTATTGCCCAGCACTAATATGATAAATGTGACTAAGGCATGAAGATATTAAGATATCATTAACATAAACATGCTTTAAAAACAATGTGTATTGTAAAAGTGCTATAGACTTCACTTGGCTTATGAATTTGTACACATCTGGTTATTTTGCAGTAAACTTTAGCTACATTATTTCTATACTTTAAATAAAGCATTTTGTTTTAAAGTGCTTTTTTATTGCATTCCTCGCAATTCTTTATGCAGTTTATGCCTTCTTTAAAGAGGTCTGTTTATCAAATACTAAGTTATGTTGTGATGTAGCTGGTTGGTTCGGTTCATGGCTTTTAACTCTTTAACAGAGGCTTTTTAAAACCCTTATGGGGAAAATACTTCTGGAACCAAGAACCTCTGAAATAGTGGATAGATATTAGCATATTTTGGGTTGCGCTGATGAACTTAAATGTGGTTTATACTGGCAGCTCCAGCTTAAAGTCGGCATTAAACAGAAGTGCTATGGTCTTATCTTCTCTATTGTGCCGTATATATGAGTAAAACTGCTTCTGGAACAGGAACAAATGTGGGTGGGGCTTGATTTTGTCTGTGGGGAATTGATTGTATGGTCGTGGTTTGCTATTGGTGGATCTCATGTGAGTGACAGGTTGCCCCGCCCTCATGCCAGTAATGACATCATCAGAGAAGAGATGCTGCAAGAGATGAGGGGAAGTTATTCTGCTTCAAGATTACCGGGAACATCTTGTGCACAGATACTGCAATATTCCATGAAAAAAAACAAGAATTTTCCATTTTGATTTAATGACTTTGAGCAATAGCATCACCACAAAAAATGAAGCATTGTGCATTATGGCTGTCAAATAAAAATTAGGATTTCGAATATTCGTCGAATAAAAAAAAAAAGCATATTCGAATACAAAAAGCGTGCGTTCGAATTTTTCAAGAGGTGCGCGAGACATGATGATGTAACTGACGTGGTTTGTTTTTGTTAGCTTATCCAGTATACAGCGCGGTGTTGTGTTGTTCATTTGGAAAACAGCGGGAAGTCGAAAAAACTTTCGGAACAGTTTGAAAGTCGGGAAACATCGGCCAGAGCTGAACGTGTGTTTTCATCAGCTGGAAACATCGTCAACAGAAAGCGCTCGGCACTCGCTCAGATCAAGTTGAGCGTCTGGTGTTTTTGATGAACTATGTAGATGTAGTGAGTAGAACTGAGTGTTTCTGAATGGCAGTTTGCTGTTTCGTTCATGTAGTGCATTACGCGTGAAGTGTGTTTTCTCAGGTTACTGATGCACTTACACCATTTTATGCACTATTGTAACCTACATTTCCTTGCATGCACATTAAGGGAATTATATTTTATTTGAGAACAATTGTTTCAAAAGTTAATGCAATTTCAATAAAACATTGCGATGCTTGATTTGGTTTATCTTTGCTGTTTGCACTCGCTTGCGCCCTCTTGTGGGCATAGGAGACAATACAGTACTTTTTTTCCCTCTAACATTTAAGTATTGCCGTTAGAATCCGAATATAATTTCGAATATTTAAGTATAATATTTAAATATAATATTAAAGAAAGAAATTCAAAATTGAGCTTTTCAGCCATTTTGACAGCCCTATTTTGCATTTAGCTTGAATTTATGCATTGGTCCTGTTGTTTTGTTGATGCACTGCTGTATTTCCACAGCCGGTTAAAGGTCATTTCTACTAAAGGACACTGGTGAAGCATCAGCGCTCCAGTGTGGGATGTGTTGAGTGTGTGTTTGCTGCTGTTATCAGGGTCTCTGGGAGCTCACAGCTGGGAAACTGCACTGGACTTTGACTTCTCGTGTCTCGCATTCGTTACATTTCAGAGGAATAGAAACTGAGTGAAAGTTGTGGAAGGAGGAGAGGCGGAGAAGAGAGAGAGAGAGCTGCAACAAACTGTTGTATTATGTAATATAGGAATTAATGTATTATATAATATAGTTAATACAACACCATATTGCTTTCATTGGGAATTTTACGTCAATACTGATGCAAAGGACATGGGACTTTTATCTTCATGAAATGACATGTTGCTGGGATATAATGTCTTCATGACATGCTTTTATGCATGATTTTCAATTTAAAAAATAAAAAAGAAATTGTGAGAAAACAGCTGATCACTTTATGAATTGACAGTCTTTCTGCTAATCTACAACTTATTTGCCATTTAAACATTTATTTTGGATTGAGCTTAATTTGGAGTAAATGCTCTCTGATCATTTTGTTTTTATTTCTATTTTTATTTTATTTTTAGTTTTTGTTATCCTCAATTTATTCCTGTGATCAAAGCTGAATTTTCAGCATCATTACTCCAGTCTTCAGTGTCACATGATCCTTCAGAAATCACTATAATATGATGATTTGATGCTCAAGAAACATTTATGATTATTATCAATGTTGAAAACAGTTGTGCTGCTTGTGTATATTTTTATTTCAGGATTCTTTGATGAATAGAAAGTTCAAAAGAAACAGCATTTATTTGAAATAGAAATTTTTGCGACATTAAACGTCTGAGTTTTGAACAATTTAAAGCACCAAAGTCAGTGGGTTCAGTTCTAGGGCTCCACGTGGCTCTCAGTCTCCACCCCCGTCTCTCTCTCTCTCTCTCTCTCTGTCTCTCTCTCTCTCTGTGTGTGTGTGGTGGGCGTTTCACATTCCTGTGCACTCGTTTCACAAGGCCGAACTCTCTCTCTCTCCCTCTCTCTCTCTCACTCTCACACACTCTGTTTTTCCTTCCCTGCTCTCCTGTACGTGAGAGAGAGTTTGAGGCCCACGTTGGCCCAGGCCGTGTGTGAATGTGCTGCCCAGTTTAGTGTGTCTGAGTCAGGCTGAGTTTAAACTTCAGCCCCAGGATGAGCCGGGCCTAGAAGAGCTCAACCTCTCCGTACGAGGGGAGGAAGGTAGGGAATGTGCTGTCTCATGCGTGTGTGTGTATGTGTGGGGGGGTGTTTGTCTCGTTGAACTGGTAATCCGATATATTCATTGCGATAGATAAGTTGCACAAACAGACTGCTTTGAGTTTGTACGAGTTTTAAGAGGCCGTTTGAAAGTTTTCCAGGCTCTTGTGCATTCTCTTCTTTATAAGGTGCTCCTGTGTGCATGCGTGCGTGTGTGTGTGTGTGTTTGCCAGAGACATTCGTTGCATATTTTGTCTCTTGCAGCACTGATAAATGCTTCTTGGATTAAATCACTCGCTGCTGTTGTTGTTTTCCTGTTGTTCGTATCGTCTTCCTCACTTCTACATGTGGTGCATGTTAAGTTGTCATGTTCTCATTCTTTGTTACGTGTTTTAAATGCTTCTCTCTAGATCAGGATCAGAGACCCTAACCAGGGAGGACGTGACATCACAGAAGAGATCATGTCAGGAGGTCGCAGTGGCTTGACACCAACGCCTCCACAGGTAACACACACACACACACACCCCTGAACACATGAGACTTTATGCCGATTCAAATGACTTACAGCGCCAAATTGCTTTGACACATTTGCCATCAATACTGATGTGAATTTCATTTAACTACATGAAATGATATGTTGGGATATTGTCATCATGTTCTGGGTCATGATTTACATTATCATTATCAATGGGCTGATTTTGTGAAAGAACAGCTCATTTTTTTATGAATTGACAGCATGTCTGATAATCTACAAATTGAAACATTTATTTTGGAATAATCTTTATTTGGAGTGATCTCTCTGATTCTCCTCGCATGCCGGTCAAAAATGACCGTTTTTTTTTTATTATTTCAATTGAATGAATGTACTATATTTTAATTCGATTTTTTTTTTTCTTTAATATTTTTGTATTTTTAGGCTATTTTATGGTACTAAATTATATTTATGGAATAGTTATGATCCAAAAACCTGATAACCACTTTTTGAGCATAGACTTGAAATTGAAATTTCCAACTTAAACTATCGTAAATCTCGACTTAAGTTTGGTCTCTTTTAAAAAACAACACTTGGTCGATTATTGCTGAAGTTAAAAAAAAAGTTATTGATGAAAAATGCATTAAAATACTTTTAAAAAAAATGTTTATGAAATTTGCTCTAAAACTGATCAAATCTAAAAACTAATAAATCTAAACAAGCTGTGTTCCAAATTTGAGGTTGATATCTAAAAAAAATTAGCTTCTAGTGAGATTTTCATTGGGCGCAGTACCAAATGCGTCCACTAGTTGATAATATTTGCTTCACATTCGTTTCCAACACGCTAATTTTTGACCAAAACAAGTGAAAAAAAAAATTTCAGGACTATTTAACCTTTTCGAATCATGTCAATGATTTTTTTTGTTCACACAGCAAGTGCTAAAACCTTAACCAAATTTCATACGATACTGATGAAGTGAAAAATTCGTAAAAAAAAAAAAACCAAACAGCACCAGAAGGGTTAACAAAATAATTGCTATTTTATAAGAGACAGAATTGTTTTTTCTCTTTTGTTTTATGAAATGGTATCCTCAAACAGTGATTAGCTGTCGTAAAACTCAACGCCATTTAATTATTCAGAATCATATTCAATCAAATATATTCGAAGCTGTGATTTATGATATTTCGTACAAAGTTATAATGAATTTTAATTTTTGTATAAACTATTTCTTAAAGCCCAACGGTGACAACGCCACATCTCCAGTCGTCATGTCAACCAGGGTGGAGTTTCCCATCCCTCCAGGTGAAAGCCCGATACCTGACACCCCGCAGACTCCGCCCCCTACCAGTCCAATAAGCGACACGGTAGATGCTCCGCCCCTAGCGCCTGCAGATGATGCCTATGTGACACCCACTGTGGTGGATCCGCCCCCTTTTAATAGTGCTGAAGTCACACCCACTAAGAGCAAAAATGAGGGGCCTGTGACTGTACCAATGCCTGTCCCCGCCCCCCAGGTGGAGCCTGTGCTTGAATCTCCGATAGTGCAACCGGAAGAGCTCCAGCTGTTCAACGGAGTCCCGGCAAGAGACATCAGCCCTATTGCTGAGCCGGACATCACTAAAGAAGCACCACCGATTACCATGGAAATTCCTGATAGGACTGTTCCTCCTCAGGTTGTCAAGGAGGCCCCCATTGCGGCTAAGGAAGTGCCAGCTCCTGTTGTTAAGGTGCCAGCTCCTGTTGTCAAGGAGCCTATTCCTCCATTTGTCAAGGAGCCTATTCCTCCATTTGTCAAGGAGCCTATTCCTCCATTTGTCAAGGAGCCTATTCCTCCGGTTGTCAAGGAGCCTATTCCTCCGGTTGTCAAGGAGCCTATTCCTCCGGTTGTCAAGGAGCATATTCCTCCGGTTGTCAAGGAGCATATTCCTCCGGTTGTCAAGGAGCCTATTCCTCCGGTTGTCAAGGAGATCCCGGTTCCTGTCAAGGAGATCCCGGTTCCTGTCAAGGAGACCGCTGCTCCTGTCGTCAAGGAGACCACCGCTCCTGTTGTAAAGGAGACCCCTGCTCTTGTTGTCAAGGCAACCATCCCTGTGGTTGCCAAGGAAGCGCCTACAGCCGTTGATTCGGAAGCCCTTACGCAGGAGACTGTTGTCAAGGAAATGCCTGATGTCAAGGAGACGCCTACTAAACAAGTCCTGGAAACTCCACTTGTCGTCAAGGAAACACCTTCACTCGTTGCCAAGGAAACCGCCGAACCACTTTTGAGGGAAGCCACCGCCCCAACAGAGGTTGTTGCGAGCGTTTCTAAAGCCACGCCCCCTCCGACAGAAGAGCGAGAGGACACGCCCACTACACAGACCACGCCCCCTGAGAGTACTTTACAAGGTGCGTATGGCAGTTCGTAACACAGTGACAGTGTTATTTTAGTATTTATTTCAGTTTCCAATGGTTTTAGTGTAGTTTACAACAATACTACATAGTGCAAGTGTTGACATGAGGCGAGATATAGTAGGCATTAGCATAAACTTCTGCCGTCAGTCATGCTGAGCATGTAGAGAATGCTGCTGAGCAAGTTAATGTCAACATGTTTATATCCAACAGCCAGAAGAATAACACACCTGTTTTAATGACATTCGATGGAAACTCTAGCGCCTCCTTGAGTACGGAGGTTTGGTACCTTCTAGACCGGCACAATTCTTTCATGATTATGGTTTGAATGAATGATTCAATAACTCACTAAAATAAAGATTTCACTTGTTTCATTACTGGATGAATCAGCGTTTTTGACAATCTCTTGAATCAATGATTTAAAGTTTGAATCGAGATCACGATCTTTTAATGATTAATTGTGCCGCTCTAATACCTTCAATAGTAACAAAAGAACACCCGTTAAGTGAATGATTCAATGACTCGCTCATAAAGATTTCACTTGTTTCATTACTGGATGAATCATCGTTTTTGAGCGAATCGATTGATTGAATGATTCAATGACTCACTCATAAAGTCTTGTTTCATTACTGGATGAATCATCGTTTTTGAGCGAATCGCTTGATTGAATGATTCAATGACTCACTCATAAAGTCTTCACTTGTTTCATTACTGGATGAATCATCGGTTTTGAACGAATCGCTTGATTGAATGATTCAATGACTCGCTCAAGTCTTCACTTGTTTCATTACTGGATGAATCATCATTTTTGAATGAATTTCTTGATTGAATGATTTAATGACTCACTCATAAAGTCTTGTTTCATTACTGGATGAATCATCATTTTTGAACAAATCGCTTGATTAAATGATTCAATGACTCATAAAAATTTTACTTGTTTAATTACTGGATGAATCATCTTGGTCACTTTATTTTGATGGTTCCTTTTGAATATTTTGTTGACTAAGTAACGTTGCACCAATGTGCCAACTAACTCTCATTAGAGTATTAGTAGAGTGTCTGCTTAATATCTGCTAACTCTTTATATTGATAGTCCTCAAATAGACGTTCTGTTGACTACAAGTTACTTTGCAAGTACATGTCAACTTATTCTAACCCTACCAGTCTACTAATACTCTACTTACACTCTAATGAGAGTTAGTTGACATGTTGGTAAAATGTTACTTATAGCCAACAGAATGTGTTAAAAGGACCATCAAAATAAAGTGAAACCATTATTGTTTTTGAACAGATCTCTTAAATAAATGATTCAAAGTTTGAATCAAAGATTGCGATCTTTTAACGATTAATCGTGCAGCTCTTATACCTTTAATAGTAATGCAAGAACATACGTTAAGTGCTATATGTTAAATGAGGCAGCGTACATTGACCAAGCATTAGCGTTTGTGTACTTGCATAGAGTATGTTTCTGGCTTTAAGCTCTTTCCACTCCCCTCTGGTGGAATTTGATGCAGCCACACTGTTTAGTGAGTAGTGCATGTCTTCATACTCAGTGTGTGTTTATGTATTTGCAGTGGTTTCTGTGCCAAAGAAGAAGAGAAAAATGAAAGACCTGAACAAGAAGGAGGCGGGAGATCTTCTTGATGCCTTCAAAGAGGTGTGTAGAAGAGCGCCAACTGTTTTATGCCCAGAAATTACTTCTTTGTGTTAATTTAATAACAATAGCTCAGTCCAAGGCCTGTTTATTATGTGCGTTTGGCAGATGCTTTTATCACATCATGAGTTATGTGAATCCCTGACTTAACGTTTTTTTTAACCATTTACAGGCTTTAATGCAAATAAAACCGTTTTGAAAAAACAGATGTCACTCGCAGTGCATAATTCAACCTGTCAGTAAAATGTTATGGATTGGTTTCTAGCACGGAGTGATTAATTCTGAGTGATAAAGTGATGGGGATAATGATAATAATTGTTTAGGTCCCACTTTATATTTCTAAGTGGTTTTAAGTACTATGTACTTACATCGAAAAATAAGTGCAATGTGCTTATTGTGTTCATAATGCATAGTAAAACACTTGCTGCTATTGAGGTGTGATACAGGACAGGTTTGGTGGTATGGGTTGGTTTAAGGTGTAAGGGAAGGGTCATCAGTGTCATTATAAATGTAATTACATAAATTAATTACAGCTGTAATAACATGCAGGTATTTTAAAAAAATAAGTACAATGTAAAAGACATGTATTCGTTCTGTCGTACACAAGACCATTGTATCAAATTATTAATCTCAATGTTAGTACATAGTAGTTAAAGCCACTTAAAATAAATAAAGTGGGACCATTGTTGATTATTATTATTATTATTTTGAGCTTATATCTAATTGGTCGATATGCATAGGCCTTTTTGAGTTAAACGTTACCTGTTTTCTTATTGTAAAGCCCACTCCACCTGAGCCAGAGGTCGCCCCTGCAGTGGAGGCGGAGCCAGAGAACACGCCTCCAGTGGCTCCGCCCCCTCCTGAAGACCTGGACGAGACGTGGGAGGAGAAAGAAGATAAACTTGATGCTGAAAATATCAAACCGCAGAGTCCAACACCAACCTCACCCACCGAACAGAAATACCAGTATAAAGCAGGTAACGTGGGATAAATAATATGCTTCAAATGATTGCAAATTAAGGCTTGAAAATTAGTGACAAATATAGTGATATATTGATCAAGCCGATTAATTATGTGGCTATTCTGATGCAACTTCCCGGATCCAACAAGGGAAAGACAAAAAATGCTTTATGAACACAAAGACAAAACCAGCAAATCATTTGAAGGGAAGAATCAAAATTCGAAGCAGAAGGAAATCATTATCTTTATTCTAACAAAATATTTTTTTGCTTGTTTGTTTTATTAATATTTTATTTTTCTTAAATACAACAATTTAATTTGAGTGTAAACTGTAAAATTACAATACTAATATTTTCTGCTGTCTTAATTATTTTAAATGTTAAATCGTGTAAAGAACACAGTGGCTCTAAAACACGCATCGCATGTATTAATTTCATTATTTAGCCAGCGGCACACAGATGGAGAACTCATTTAAACGCAAACAAAGCCAAGATTCAAACTTGCAATCAACTAATCAGAGAGTTAGAACAAATCAGATTATGGACCAATAGCCTCTTTTCATGATAATTATGATCTTAATATGTAAAAAATAAGATAAAAAATACCTTTTATATACCGGCATATCCATGAACACGCACATATTTTTAAACACACACACATATGTGCTTACACATATCCATGAACACACATATTTTTAAACACACACATATGTGTTTACACATATCCATGAACACACATCACAGTCTCTACTGCACCAATTTAATTTATATTAATACTAGTGTAGAACATTGCATAGAAACTGTGTCTATTCCTCGTTTACTAAGATCAAATAATAAATCTACTGCGGGATCTAGAAAAAAAAAAATCGAATTGTTATTAAAACAAAAAATCTCGCTATTAGTGAACAAAAACAATTTCTAAAGCTAGGTCTTCTAAACATTAGATCGCTCACACCTAAGGCGGTTATTGTAAATGAAATGGTCACAGATAATAATTTCGATGTTCTGTGCCTTACTGAAACCTGGCTTAAACCAAATGATTATTTCGGTCTAAATGAGTCTACTCCGCCAGGATACTGTTATAAGCACGAGCCCCGTCTGATCGGTCGTGACGGCGGTGTTGCAACAATCTACAGAGATATCCTTAATGTTACTCAGAAAACTCGTCATAGGTTTAATTCATTTGAAGTGCTTGTGCTAAATGTTACCCTCTTAGATGTAAGAAAAAAATCCCTATTATCTCTAGCATTGGCTACCGTATATAGACCTCCAGGGCCTTACGCCAATTTCCTAAAAGAGTTTGCTGACTTTCTATCAGATCTTTTGGTCAACGTCGATAAAGCATTAATTGTTGGAGATTTTAACATACACGTAGATAATTTAAATGATGCGTTAGGGGCTGCGTTTACAGATTTATTAAACTCCTTCGGGGTCAAGCAAAACGTCACCGGACCAACTCATCGTCTTAATCATACACTCGATTTAATTATATCATATGGAACCGATCCAACCGATATAGATATCATTCCACAAAGTGATGATGTCACTGACCACTACTTGGTAACTTGCATATTACGTACTGCTGTAATATGTCATGCTGCGCCACGTTATCGACCAGGTAGAACAATTCGTCCATCCACCATAGATCATTTCTCAAATAGCTTATCTGATCTGTCTCAGCTGCTGCCTGAACCCGAACAAACAGATGAAACCATG